>JAUELP010103281.1:0-17626 GCA_032357275.1 Micropsitta pusio
GAGGAAAGATGAAAGGCTGTAGGAAGCATTTAGGACCTAGTAATCATGTTTCCTAAAGAGAGAGGCTGAGTGTGGTCAAATAAAGCTGCTGAATGATTAGGTCAGAAGTTCCTGCTTTGCAAGAGCCAAATGTGGTGAAAAAACACTGAGCAGTCAGACTTGAGAGGGGAGGGCAGCTCCACACACACTGTTTGTATCTGAACCTGTTCCCCCATCCTCCCTGGCTTACCATAGCCACCAAAATGGGCTGTGAATCGGGGCTCCCTCTCTGGCCCAGCTTGGTGTCCCTCAGAGAAATGCTTTGGTCTCACTTAATCTCGGAGGTGTCCAAAACCTGGAAAGTATATAACAGAAGTGCTGAAATAATTACTTTTACTGGGGTTGTGTTCTAATGGTTTAAACTGAAGTATTTCTCTGTATTCAGTCCCGCTGCAGCCACTGGGCTGTATGTAACTGTAGAGAATGGTGAACAAACTGTGCACAGTTCCCCAGAGCTGTGACTGCAGCAAGAGGGAAAACATACATGTACATGAAACAAGGCTTTTGGCAACACTTAATTCTGTAGATTGTGCCTGCAGAGGTGTACAAGCTCTCCTACCACCACAGAAATTATCAGCAAACTGGATGTATCCTGCAGAAAGGACTCCAAGGTTTAGTGAGGATCAAAAGGATGCAGAAATCCAGAAGTAATGTTGAGAGCAGGAAAAAGGGAGAAAAGTAACATTTACAGACTTTGAGATATCTTGTGTGAATAAGTGTCTCCTACTCAGTGTAATTGACCTGAACTGGAGATTTCTGTGAACAAAGAGAAGAGATAAGGGCTTGGCCTTCAGGGCTCTGCCATGGCATTGATTCCCAAAGCATCCCCATGTCATTTGTAAGGATATTGCATTTCTGGCATACAGTGTCAGCACTTCAGAAAGCAGAGGTAATTCTGACCTGCAGAGATGATGTGTGCCTTGTGTCCTGGGTTCAGCTTCAACCATGACACCTTGCTTTTATAGTCTTCATTTTCCAGAGTTTACATTTGGAACAATGCAGTGTACTCCATCTGTCCTGCCATGTAAGGCACATCATTGCAACCTAAGATTAGAGCATAAGGATTCATGTCCAGAGATGCACATCACTTGTGGAATCACTTGCACTTGTCTGGAAGAGCACAACAAATGTAAAATGCTGCCCTTTTGACTTGAGAGCAATTTTTCTCCACCTTCCCTAGGTGAAAGAACCCATGTGAACTCTAAGAAAATCCAGGCTGTGGATTTCAGGGTCAGACAGATAAAATTCAATCCATAACAGATTAATTAAAAATTATTCTTTACAGCACAAGTTGGCTACTGAAAATGTTTGTTTGCATTTACTCAGTTACATAAATTTATCAAATTATAGTTTGCCAGTGGGAAGACAATGTGCTCAGAAATTTTAAAGTCCGATCTTTACTGCATCATTGAATCAGAATCCAGTGTCAGGTAAATCTGATCCACTCAAATTACTGCATGCATAAAATGGAAGCCTTTGTTACGTCGAAGAGGATACATTAGTAGATAATCAGCATGCAATTAGTTGATAATCAAGTGTGCTTTGAATAAAGAAAAGGCTAAGTATTATTATCAGCACTTATCTCCAGGTAAGCACTAGGGTATGACTCCATTTCTAGCAGTCCATGTAACTGTACTTTCATTTGAATATTTTAGTCAGATTTTCCATCTGCCTTGATTAGACACAATAGAAAGAGCCCTCTAGCGGACACAGTTTGGCCTAACAACAGGGACGGGACTGATTTTGGCACCAGACTTCAGAAAGTAAAAACCACATTTCCATTAGTTTTCCATTTTAGTGTGAGATGTCCCTGCCCTTGGCAGGGGGGTCGGAACTGGATGATCTTAAAGTCCTTTCCAACCCGAACTATTCTATGATTCTAAGACCCCCAGAAATAAAGACCTAGCATGCAATATTAGTAAAATGTATTAATATTTGCTAAAAAAAAAAAAAAAAAAAAAAAAAGAACAAAGCAAAAAAACCCAAAAATATCATCTTCTATAGTCAAAACAGTTTAATGTGAAATTAAGAAAAATAGAGCATTTTTTCGTGCTGACTGAAAAATATTGTAGATATATAAAATATTCTCATGCTTGGATCGTTGTTTTATTTCATAAGAAATGATTTTAAGCTTCCAAAATAAATATCCTATTCACTACTGAAACAAATTAAATGCAAATGAAACTCCTCAAATGAACACAAAATGCTTCCTGCGCTGAGGTTTCAAAACATATTTGTGATGCTGAATAGAAAAAGTAATCAATCTTACACTGAACGTGCACTGCAAACGCAAATGTCATTATCAATTTCTTTTTATGCTTTTCTGGTTTGTGCTTTTTGTTTTACCAATACAGTAATTGTAATTCATTTATATTAGAATTGGAAGAAGTCATCAAAATTCACCCCGCAACTGTACTCTTCTTTCAAAGCTCTTTGGCTCAAAACTGCAAAATGGGTTTGGAATTTTAGGTCACCAGGTCTAAATCGTATCATGTTGAATTTATATGTTCAATTGTGGCTTGAACACAGTCAGAAACAGTGCCAGGTTAGTATGGAACTGCAGAAAAAACCCAAATGTGTTCATATGCATAATTTTATTTATTTATTTATTTTTAATGTTTTTGTATTTTGTAAATGTAAGGCTGCCTGATGAGGTGTCTTGGCAAGGGAAATCTTTCACTGCACATACTGAATCCTCTGCTTGAACTTTGACTCGTGCACCAATGTTTGAATGTTTATTTTTTCTTTCCAGTATTTTAATTTCAAGACTTGCCTTAACATGTTGGTTTTCCCATGGAATTCCTGTAGGAAATACGTTTTTTAATTCTAAAAGGATTACCTTCATGTGCATTTTACACAATCTTTTATCCACATCCAGCGATGGGAAGAACTCTCTCATGGTTGTTACACCACCACTGACTGTGGTGCCCCTGATGCAAACTTGGAGTTGAATTTTTCTCAGATAGACACTTAAGTTAGCTCCACAAACAAGCACGCATAATAGTAGGCATTTTAATCTAATGTTAATTATGACTTTGAAATTTGGGTAATTATGCTATCATGATTTGTGGGTAAGGAGAATTCAGATGTCACCCTATCGTTAGCACTGTGTGCTGACAGTTATTAGAGTATTGTAACAAGCTGACAAGCTCAAGACATCCAGGATGATTCCGCAGCAATCTTATCAGTTATGTTTTGCACAAACGCAATACATTTCGAATGTCAGATTTTCTGAGATACATGTTATGCAGATAGTCATTCTGCACCAGCAAGCAACTAGTAAGGAATGAAATAGTGATATCAAGCTGGGATTCACAGCATAGGTAGCAGATTAGAGAGAGAAAGCGGAATTATTCTAAATGACAGACACAGGCTTTGTTCTTCAGTGGTTCAACTGGAAGATGCTGGAGCAGAATAGCAGTACATAAAGCATGTGGGTTTTATGTGACAAAGATCATAGTAAACATGAAAAGCTGTTTTAAATGAGGTGCTTTCAGGTGCTATGTACACAATGGTGCTTAAGAACTCAGTATCTTTCATAGCAAATTGTGGAATCAGGTGTGTCAGCCTAAATCAACATCAACCAGTAAACCAGTGCCAGGCAATGACGGCAAACTAGGAAAAAGTTTGATGTTGTGCAAGTGACACACAGATAACCACTGTGTTGACAGATAGTGTTTGTACCACAAACCACATGCTGAATGGTTTTCAAGAATTCAAGTAAGGCACTTACCTGAATTTGTTTTCAATAGTCTTTCTGCCTTTTGACTCATTCCTTAGCCTGCTGTTCATGTACATGTACTCTTCCATTCATGAACTCTTCTGTTCATGTACATGTACTCTTAATGAGTCTGTGCATGTGAGGCTATAAAAATACACTCTAGTTATATGAATGATGGAAATTACAGCTGGCCTTTCCGTCTGTATGGTTTGGAATCACTAAAATAACTGCTGCAGGTAGCAGTTCTTCAGTAGATGAAGTTTTTCCACTGAATCACTGAGGGTAAACCAATTTTCCAGCATGTTGGATCAAAATCTGTCAATGATTCTGCTGTCTTTGGAGGTGTTCTCATTCCAATGAGATGTAAACGTGAGGGAGCTCAGTGAAAGGTTTATTGCATCACTTTCACATTTTTTATGTTTTATTTTTTTTGGTGGGTATATAATGGACTAGAGGTGTTTGCAAATGAATTTATAGAAAGAAATTAATGAGATTTTTATCCAGTATAAAGAGGCAAAGTTAGGAGCTTTCAGTTTTGTATTTTCTTACTGTTTTGCTCCAAAATCTGTTTTTAAGGGCTAGGTTATAGAAAATGTTCTAGGTTGGGTTGGTAGGTGCAACTAATGTGAACAATACTCCTTTTCAGGTCTAGCTGAATCCATAATTTTTCCTTGTCTTTCATCAGGTTAATCAATGCTTTATTCATTTCTGCAGCAGTAAACCTGAAGTTCGAAGTAATGGCATTTAAGATCACTGAATAGAAAAAAATGTGCACCTGGCTTTATGTAGAGATTTGAAGTCCTATTTTGCTCATATGCTGGTGTATATGAAACCATCAAGCTTTGATCATATTGATTAATCCAATTTAGAGATTTTTAGAATTCTTGTTTAGCCTTTAGCATGAGATAAGCATTGGTGATGGCTTCAGAGAGAGAATGATAGCATATTGGGGGAGAAATACCATACGTGGGCATTCGCAGCTATTACCATTTAAATAGCCTTTGTCAACCTAAACAATACACAGGGGTTTGGATGACATTTTTTTGGTGGGAATTTGTTTCCAAGGATCTTTAAAGTATGATAAGTACATGATCAAACCTGACATCTTTATTGATATATTCTGAGCTGGGGAAAACACAGATCTCAAGCAAAGGATGATAGGCAAAACTGCATCCCGACACAGAAGCAGAAAGAAATGACAAATAGATGGAAAGCACTTTAAACTCTGTCCTCCAATATGTACTGCACTGTATTGTGACATTCATCAGAGAAATCTCATTCTCCCAAGCTTCTTCCAATTTTCAGCAGCCTATTTGAATGGGTCCACTTCTATTACCAACATATTTAATGGTCAAGTTTTTGTTCTGGTTGCATCAGTACTGTCAGAAGAATATCTGTATAAATCTTCAACTCTTTGGTCTGTATATATCATACATTTTCTTACAGGCACATGACTGAAAAACTCATTAAGGTTAGTGTTTCAAATACAAGTAGGAAAGAATTTTCAGAATTGCGGATTAGGAATACTTGTATTTTTTGGCTTTATTGCTTTTATTGCATATAAAAATCTTCAGTAGATTTTTGTGAGACCCTCCAGAGGAATATATGTTATATATGAAACAAAGTCTGGAAGAAATAAGGTCCAGGGACCCTCAGAGTTATAAAGTTGCACTTGGAATGTCAGGCAGGAACAAAAAATGGCTTGCAACCTGCTCCTGCAGTGCTGGGGTAAAGAGAGCTGCGAGCACAGGATGGAGGAGTTCTGATGCCCACGAGAGCCAAGCAAGGGCAAATCAAGACTGAAAATGCAACGTCTGGTACCCGAATCTGCTGTTTAGGTTGATTTTTAGAATATGAAGTTTGTGTTAAATTACATCTTACCTCTTAATTGTGTAAGTGTGACACTTTCATAACAAATACAGGCTGCCTGGATGCATGTGAAAACAATCTTACACGTTTGATTCATTTTATTCATGGGGATGTTTTTTATGTCTGTCATCTGCTGAGTGGGTTTGGTGATTTTCCTCCTTTCTTCCAAACCAATCTTTGAGTGCTTGCAAGAAAAGAAGAAAACAGACGCCAAGAGGAACTGAAGTATTTCATTGTGGGAAGTGTGCCTACAAAATTTGTCTTAAAACTTTGAATATTTTATTTTTGTAACAGAAAGTTCTCAAGGATTTGGGCACAGATTTTTCTGGCTGTTTTCTTTATCTGCAAAGTTTTTTAGACTTTTTGCTTAAACAGAGTTGTCCTCTTTTAATAAATGGTCAAGGATGGATTGGTCAATATTGACATTTCTGACAGGTCCTGTTTGCAAGCAGAGTGTTTATTTAGTGCTTCAGTTACATGAAAGGTGATGTGTGGCACAATGCACTGCCCTTGCCTTCAGGATACCATAGGAGAAATAGCGTGAATGACAATATTGACATGGCTGTTCTGTTAATTTCAGTAGGTGTACTTGTAAAGTGATCTGTGCCTAGGAATCTGCTTGGTATAGTATTGTGCTTTGTTTACAGGGCTAATTACCATCGGTACACTTAGCTATCAATTTAAATGTTTATGTAGCTGTTAGGCCATCACCTGGTTGTGTGTAACTGTCCGAAAAAAAGATGCCTTTTTTTTTTCCTGTTAATTATTATATATGTGGAGGTGATATATGGAGAGGTATGCGTGAGTGCATACATACATACAGAGTGCGTTTACACTTGTGCGGGCAATGAGAATTGTGGAGATGGTTGTGCACACTTTGGCTACCTCCCATAAACTGATTACAGCTTTAAAAGCTCATTGTGAAATATGCTTATAAGGCTCTTCCAGCTGAAAGCTGTTCTGACGTATACTGGTACCTTGCTAAGAGATGGCATATGACACACGTTCAAACAAAAAAATGCACTGTTTAGAAAATGGCACTCAGCGTTACTGACGGTGTTAAATGATGCAACCCCATCAGTTTTGAATCAAGTTAGACTTTATCATCATCTATAATTCATTTAAATTCCTCTTAAACTGTGCTTCAAGCATCTCCTAGGTGTTTAGACTGCAGAAAGATAAAATGCACAGATGTACATTGCTGCCTAATAAATCTTTTTCATGGTTTTCACTTGCAGAGGCAGAGTAGCCTGACCTTGGAAAAGGGCTATAATTTAGTGTCTTCATAGAGATGAAGAAGCAGCTTTGACAAGTAAAAGTTCAACCCTAGATGGACCAGAACTATTTAGCCATTGCTTAATCTTCTTAATAGAGTAAGACAAATCCCATTCTTCATTTTAATATTAACATATTTCAGTTTTATTGCAGTTTTTAACTCTCACGCAGAGCTGTAGGAGCCTGGATAGAAATGCGGGCTGAGCACACACGTTAAAAAGAAAAAGAACTCTTCAGCTCAGCAGGCCCGCAAGTTTCAAAAAGCTTACTTTAAATGGCTGTGAGTGGAGAAAAATTAGGGCATTGAACCATCCCATGTAACTACTGCAGGGATAACGTAATAAGGAGTATAAAATGAGAATTCATTACTATTAACAATAAAGTAGATTAATTCTGGGTAGGACTTGCTGTCAAGATAGGATTCCTAAGTGGTCACAGGCTTAGAAACATCTACTTCTGATAGTTACCTGCATCGTCAGCGAGTTCCATATTTTTAGGAGCAGGATATGATTATTCCTAGTTGTTTCTGAAAAGGAACATATAATGTCAAGTTTAATCTTTGTGAGGTGACTGCTTGTTATTACAGTCTGTTACAGTGCACAGAGACTGACCAGGAGGATTTTACTTTGAAGGCTATTTCTGGAACTGCTCTCTTCTTTCCAGCATCTCATTTTTATTTCTTAAACTAGTATAATAGGTATATATTATAATAGGTATAATAGGTAAATATTCTGTATCTGAAGAAATTTTTTGCCCCTGAGTGGGTTGCATATACCACTAAAGCATTCAAATTATCCGAGTCATGAAGTTTGCCATATTAATTATGGACATAACATTTTCAACAAGCTATCCCTTTAATTTGAATAATAGTTATGTATTTTATGGTTAACATTAACTTTTTAACACCTTTTGCAAACATGGGGACAGAGATAGAAAATCACAGATTTACATGTTGCAGTTTGAGCTGCAGAGTTGTCCCTGTATGTCACTGTGGTTGCTGTAATTAGATTATATGACATTTTCTAGGAAACTTGTCCACTTCTGCATTCCTTTCTTCAGTAACAAATCATTTTTCTTCTGTAAAACAAACACAGTCTATTAATAGCTCAAAATTCAAGATTTGTGAAGATGTGTGAAAATTCACACAATGAGTAATAGATTATAAACAGTCCCAATTAAAATTGGTTATGCTCAAGTTAGTTTTCCTGAATACATTTCCTATATTTCACTACCTCTAACACATACAGTTTCATAGGGAATGAAATATTTAGAAAGCACAAGACTTGGAATCCAGGTCAAAACGCACCAAGTCAAGCTTTGTGCCTGTGCTGTAAGGGTGTCCGATATTTGGGAACCTGACTTTTGAATGAAAGATTTTTCAGTCCAGCTGCTCCTGTATCGATTCTATTCAGCATCCTCATAAATAACCGTGCAAAAGGGGTGATTAGTTATAACAGCTTGTTGATTGATTAGCTATTTTTGAATACTCAAAAATAAAGCTGAATCTAAAGAGGTAAAAGATTTTTTATGAAGTTGAGAGACGGATGAAATTCAGTTTTGGTAAATGCAAAGCAATGCATGTATTTAAATACACATTTTGACTCAGCAGGAACTATTGGAAGTAGATTTTGGCATTATTGTGGTAGTACGATAAAACTGTCAGCTCAACGCTAAAGAGCAAAATGCAATTTTACAAAACATCCAGGAAAAAATAAGAAAGAAACAAACAAAAAACAACACCAAAAGAGTATAATCCTTTTGCAATGAAGGTTGTATTGTTATTTAGAGTATTACAGACAAGACCAGTAAAAGTCCCCAGAGGAATTATAAGAGCTACAACAAATGAGAACAATAAAGGCTTGGAAGGGTTTCTTGTTGAGGACCTGTTAAATAGCTATATGCCTTCTCCTTGGAAAAGAGAGGACTGTAGAGTTTTAGTAATGATAAATGGTGTTGTAGGAAAGGTAGCATTTTTTTATCACTTTTCATAATGTAAGGACAAAGGTGTACTGAATAACATAATCAAGCAGCTGTTTTAAAACTAACAAAAGGAAATACTTGTTTCAGAAACGTATAATTCAATTGTGGAATTCTGTGTTGTGGCTATGATGGAGATCTGAGTGTGAATAGACTCAAATGGGATTTTATTACTTTGTGCTCTAATGAATAGGACTAATTTTGTGGATTTTACAGAAGAGGCAATTATCAGTTATAATTCCTGCCACTGGTTTCAGATGTATTGCCCTGCTGGAAGGTGATGCCATTTTGCATTTTCCTAGTTTATTGTAGTATTTCCTAACTATGAACAAAACAAGCATGGCTGTTCTTGTGGTCTTCAGAAAGTTTCTACCAGGATTAATTTTGTTGTTGTAAACAGTACTTCTATGAAGTGTAAATAGTAAATCTTGCATGTATTTGTACTTTAATCATGTGAAGTGCACCTGCAAGACATCCATGCTCTAATGTGCTGTGCTTGAAAAGAACTCACTGACGGTCCGTGTGCTTTCTCAGGATGTTCATGCATATGAGCTTTGCTGCACTGTCAACATTTCTGACAATCCTAAGTAATCTGAAGGACAAAAGTGCAAGTGCAGCTTTAGAGACTGGGCTTGGCTGCTGTGTGACTGCTGTTGCTTTTGTTTGGAAAACTCACTTCTGATAATACAGCCGCATCAGTTGTCATTTTGAACTTTGCCATCCAGATGAAATTCATAGCCCAATTAAAACTTAAGAAAGAATAGAATGCAGCTTATCTTTTCCTGTTTGGGGTCTTATACCTCTTGCAGCATTCTGGTAGCAAGTTGTAGATCAGCCCTCTACCAGGAGCTGAAATTTCCCCATTATGTGAACCAATTTTTTTCCTTTCCTATGAAGAAGTGATTTAAATGACTTTGCAATGCATATGCTGCTGCTGGTTACTTTTTGGGGTGGCATGTATTCTGTTTCACTCTATTTGTTTATCAGTTTCAGGACTGATGAATTATTTTAAGTTGGGTTTTTTTTGTTCCTTACTTTCACGATCCATAATGAAAATCCTGTTTCCTTATGGTAAATGGTAGAAGTTTGTGGATATGCATTAGGTGTCTCAGCTTACATATTTCTTTTTCTTATCAAAAGAGGTCTCAGGAAATGGAGGGGAAATATGCTAAGAAGGAAATAAGGTAACTAAAACTGAAGGAGGAGAAATTTTGTAATAGCTCATGTGGGATTATGTACTGTCAGGAAATTCTGGAAGGTTTTTTTTGGTACAGGACATGAGCAAACATATTTCAGAAGCACAGAAGGCACTCCAATTCCCTAAACCTTCTCCTTTCTACTGTAGCCTAAGTTTGACATGGCTGTCATGTTTTCCTCACAGTAAAATTCCTGGGAAGTGAAGAAAGGTGCAGCTGGTCTCTGGCTTAATTAAAGCCTTCTTTATTATGTATTGCTGTGACCTTGGAAGGGGTCAGATGTTACGTAGAATTTTCAGTGTCAGAGACATCTTAAGAGGACACTGGGCAGGGAATATAAATTCTTTAGAGGAAATCAGGTGATTTTAAAATAGGATCTTTAAAATGCTGAGCAGTCAGGGTTTGGAAAATGTGGTGTTTGCTTTGGATCTGCAATGGTTTGGGCACTCTGCCTATAACTGTACACTCGCATCCTGGAATCTCTGCCAGTCACCTGTCACTTGATGTGATAACGTCCAGGCACGCTTCTTGCCAAGTCCCACAGAAACCATTGTTAATCTATGCTGAAAGAGTTAAACCAGATTAAAAAGCAACCATGAGAACCAGAGTATGAAAAGAGCGAGTAAGTATCTGGGAAGCATGCCCTGGCCTCTCACAAGTCACAGCACTCTGGCATCATACAAATGATGTACGTTTGAATGTGCCAATGAATATCAGCAGAGAGTGAGAACAAGCTGGTGATGCACACTTAAAACAGCTTATGTGGAACACCCTAGCTCTATTGATAGTTTAAACAAAATGTTGCATTGACTTAAAAAGAGTATTTTGCTGTATTGCCACTGCGGTTTTTCAAGCAGGGATAATCCTCCTTGAAATTTTTATATAACTTTATTTTTCCCCATGGGGAAATGAAAAACTGTTGATCCAAACTATTTCCTTGCATGGAATACTGAAAATGAACTTCTTAGTAATTGGTTTAATATAAAAATGCTCAACTTAGTATTTACAAGTTGGAGATTAGTACCCTTGACTAAAAATTGTCTCCTCATCCAAACAACAGTTCTTTCACCCTTTAATTCCCTTAAAGGCTGTTCACATTAGCTCAGGTATAGGTGTGTTGACACAAACGAAGAAAGTGCTTTTATAGGTTTCTAAACTTAAAACCAATGATTTATATGTGTAAAAGAATCTCTTTTCATAACCAAATCATAAGAGTGAATAGGTTTCGGTGAAATATTTCATATCTTGCTAGAGATGTTTTTTCGAGTCTTCACTCCTGAGTAGACTTAACTTAAAGGATTTGTATTGATCACGAATGTTTGGCCCATCCGCTTCCTTCCGTAAGTACCTAACAGTGCCTAGAAAGTCCAGGTACTTCTTTCCAAATGTATTTTCCCTTCCTCGGGCCTTTTCAGTCTCAGTTATTTCTTAAATCTTACAGTTAATGTATTTTGAACACGTGTCATTATGATAGAAGACATGGACAACTAGATCACACAGTGCATCTGTCAGGACAATTGTATGAGGATATAATTTTCTTGTACACATATATTTATCCAGATACCATTGTCTTATGCTGAGAAACAAGTGAGTCTAGCCAAATACATAAATAGGAGATGTTATTTGTGTTGTGTTTGTTAATGGTATCTACTGCAAAGCTTTGATTCTGTTTTATAAGTAAGAAACATGCAGTCGTTCTCAGAAATATTTCAGTAGCTGTTCTGTAGCTAAATGAAATGAAACCTTACGTTTTTTCATCTGTTTTTAAATTAGTAAGTTCACATCTCCACAAAAACAAATCCACTGGGTTCTTGCAGGCACTATTAACCCTTGTGAGAGTATGCTTATTATTCAGGAAACTGAATGGGGATTTGAGAAATCAGTTGCATTTTTAATTTATTGAGATAATTTTGAATTTTCAAAATTATTTAGTTTTGGCACTGAATTAAAATATTTTCTCCCTTTCTTCTTGAAAACTTCTGCACATTTGTAAATGTGTGTGTGCTCAGATATGGCTGTATTTAGCTTATTCTTAGTATTTCCAAAATCAGGTCAACAGCTACATCCAGGGTCTCAAGAACTGACTTCTGATTTGATGCTCAAGCATTGTAAACCTATGGTGTGAGGTATGTAATTTTAGTGGATTTACTTTGAGTGTGTTTTTGAGAATAGAATATGAATTGTATTATTACACTGAATACAATTTTGTATGGAAAAAAAGAAAAAAATAACAAGCTCAACCTCCTTTTGAAATAGCATTTCAGCTAAAAGTCAGTCAAAAGAAATTCTACAGAAGAAATCCTATTCTCATTTCAGGCACAGACTGTAACTGAAAAGTGCTTTTATACACAGATTCATGCCAACAGCTTTCTGTCCAGCAGGTGACTTTCCACATGAAAAGGTTTGTAGAAGTGGAGATTGTAATAGGATGAACAACCTTGATAAAACACTTTGATTCTTGTCTTTTTTTCCCCTATTACATTAGCCTTAGCTGGTGTTGCTGCAGTTAAGGGGATGTCAGTCTCCCATTGTAAAATCTTTTTATGGAGTTTTATGACTTCATGGTAAAAAATAGCTTTTGTCTGAAAGACACCAGATTTTATTTTATTTCTTTATATAACTCCTTGTTCAGTTAAACTGTGAATGCTAACACGAAAAAGCGCCTTTACTGTAAATGACAGGGCAGTCTTCAGCTGAGTAATATCACCTCTGATTAATAAAAGTGACGGTATTTTTAAAATCCAGTTTTGTTTTCACAGTTCAAGTTGTTTGTTTGATTACCTTTTTTTTGTGTTACACTTTGCTTAGACAGGGAAAATCGATGAAGTTGGTTTCAGTGGGCTGGTAATCATTTTCACTCTCAGGTTGTTAGTTCCACGGTATTTAAGATGCAATCCCGGCAAGGTAAGACGAAAACATCTGCACGCATTAGGATTTTCTGTGAAGTTCTAACATTATATCCATCAGTTTTGGGTTGCATCTGTGTGGTGCACCCCAGCAGCGTTCACCTGCTCAGCTCTGGTTTCTGCCCACTTGCCTGTGAGCTTTGCTGCAAAGAGCTTGGCTTTTGAAGATGCTCTCTGCAGTTCTTCCTTTGTCCTGGTTCTGATGTTTCCACAAACAAGAGCTGGAAGATGAATAACTTGGAAGTTCAGAGAGGTGAGCTCCTCTCACTGTCCTCCTTGTCTTGTTTCCTTACAAGCCCAGGCTTTGCCCTTGTTGCCTGACCGTGACAATGCACCTGACTTGCTTGTTGAGTTCTCTGATCTTTTGGGTTTATGTTTTAAGCAGTGACTTTGCTGTCGTGTAGCTTAGCAAAAATACATTGTAATGGCAATGTCAGTCAGTTCTGTTGCAGGGATGCAGAAACCAACCTTCTGGGCAGAGGTGTGAGTTTAGTGTTAACAGGTTTTATTTAGGGTAGCTTTCAGAAAACAGTGATATTTCCTTTTAAATCATGGGGGTTTGAAACTCCTTTTCTTATTGGATGCAGGGCTAACTGAGGCATCAGGATTTAGTCATTTTGTTGTGAACCTATGCAGAATTCAGGACGCCAGAAAAGACAAATCAGGGGAGCAGAGGTAGCTTTGAGATTTTGGGGCAGTCAGATACACCTCCCTTGTGGAACCCGTTAGCATATGGTGTTTGCAGCGAATGCTGGGAAAGTGGTACAGTTTTTGCCCTTCGATAAAAGCACAGCAGAGCAGAGGCCTGTTTACTGTTTTGCTGTTACTCAGTAGCTCAGATCTTCAGTGTCCTGTTACTTGTTTCTATATGCTAGTTTATGCAGTGTACCTATCCTGAAACACAGGAATGAGCAGCTAAACACATGGTAATTTGTTATTACGTATGTTTTTGGTGATGCTGTTTTCCCCTTGTTTACAAAACAGAATTAACTGCTGCTGTGTAATTCACTTCAGATGGTTATGCTGGAGTTACCCAATAACCTTTTCTTTTGAAGAAGGCCCTATCAAAGGGTAACGGAGAGATAGTATAAGAAAGAACCTTGAAGCGCTTGTAAAGACAGCACCTAATGTGGCATGAATTGTGCCTACTGCTACTGCTGGCAAACAGGAGCCATTAGATTTGACTGCAAAGTGCATTCAGGATCCCGAAGCATGCCCTGAATGAGTGCTGCTTCCACAGTATGCCGGTGTGTGGGGATACTTACTTGCATCTTGGAGGCAATAAAATGTACTAGTTGCAGGCCGAGCTTAAGCTTGAAGCTTTGACTGCTCAGCAGTACGTTAGGACTAAGTTGTTCCTGTGCCAGTTGATAAGACGCAGACTAACCAGTAATGAGTTATGGACCCCTATCAGTACTGTGGTAAGGATCTCTTCAGTTGTGTATTGGACATATGACTCTTCTGATTCCTTTTAGTTTTGCATGAATACTTGATGCTCATGTTGTGGGGGAAACAAAAAAACCTCCTTTTATTGGTTTAATTTTTACAGGAACTGTAGGTTGTTTCAGATTTCTGTCATTCCTTTTGACTCAGTTCTGTCTTACTTCACTGGTAACTCATCGGTGTTTTAGGGCCAAACAGTGTTTAAGCAATTATCAGTCACTGAATTTCCACAGGATTTTCATTTCTGCTAGAGATCTAGCTTCTCCCTTACTCCACTCAGTGTTTTATTAGGTCATTTTATTTCTACTACTGAATCTTTTCCTAGTGATCAGTAAGAGGTGGGATGCTGGATAGGCATGGTTTGCTCAGGATCTGAATTCTGGCCACAAAAAGCTCATGAGGAAATCCCCCTTTTTTTCTTTTCTTTCCCCTCTACCCCCCCAAAAAAGTGCTTTCCACAAGAAATTCTGTTGAGAATCTCAAAGCTTTGACTGCCTAAAGCCTAGTACTAAAATCTGTTCTTTTGTGTAGATGGGAAATTTCTTTTTCATGCACAGTTTGTTCCGAAGTAGTAAAACATCAAGTAACTTCAGTAACATATTTGTACATTTAGAAGGCAAGAAGACATCTGAGTTAGACTTTTGTGATGTTGAAGTTATTTCAGTGGCCTGTTAATTTCTGTCTTAAGTTTCTCTAATGCTGGCTAACAGCTGAAGACTTGCTTTAATTGCAAAGGCAGTAAAGTCTGTGTAGGTTTTGTCTTCGATGAGTCACTGCAGTTTCATTATTTATATGTTTATAAGGCAAAATAATGTGTTTTTTTGAAGTACATGTCAAAATGAAAAGCCACTTCAACATAATATCTCTGAGGAGACTTTTCATTGCCTCAGGACTTTACCTGCATTATAGCATGCGCCTGGTTTTTAACAGTGTTTGTCATACTTTCTATATATGTTGTTACACTGCTTGCAGTGCTGTTGTTATAAACAGTTCATTTCCTCTGATACAAAACCGTTACCTGTGACCAGCCGGAATGTACTGTGCATGTAAGAAAATCCCGGATTTACTTCATATGAGGATGGGTTCATCTAGTGGTCATAACAACATTTTCATTATTTTAAATTGTCTGTCATTTACATTAACTAGGATGTGCCTAAGAACCATTCTTAATGAATCTGTGTTGTTTCAATTAAGTTGTTCTTAGATCAAATCAAATAATGGTAGGATTTGTTGACCTGTAAAACTGCTTTCCCATATGGATTGGTGTGAGATTATCCCACCAGGGGATTAGTATCTGGGAAATTAAAAAAAATATATCTGAATGACTGAATGTTTTCAAAAGCAGAAAACATCTATGATAATGAAACTGAGTCTATTTTAAAATGCAAGGCATCCTCTTAAAAGCTGGTACTAAACACAGTCAAAGAAAACACTGCACTAAACACTGTGCATTATGATTATGAAACTAGGTCTCATTTAATCCATCAATATTTTGGTATGTTTAATATTTAAAGAGTCTTTTTAAACCAGTACTTGGAAAACCCTGGGCAAGAAGTTATTTTAGAAATAACAAAGCATCTAAGAATGGAAGATAATTTGACCTTTATCACTGTATTGTCATCAGTAGGAGAAATTCAGCTGTAGCACTTGTCTGCATGTACATGCAATCTGTGTCTGTTCAAAACAGAAGAATACATCAGAGCATTTTCCATAATTCTGAGAGTTGTACTAATCAAGTGCATAATAAAATATGAGACTGTAATAAATGCAGTTACACATCCCAAATATATGCCAAATATGGTTTCTTCAGTACAAGGAAATGCAGTTGATTGGATGAAATTTGGTTTTGCTGTAATCAGTACAATCAATCTTAAAGACTTCTTATGGAAGCTGAAACAGTGAGTCGGCACCTTTGTTTCATCATGATATAGTAAATATTCCCTTATCAACTTGAGTGACCTGAATACATATTTCCCATCTTCAGAACTTAATTTATAAATGAAAAGTAGAGGAAAAATTTAATTTCTACTAAAGGCAATATGACCGTATTATATGATTTGAAAGGCCATCTTTCTGTCAGAGCTTGCATCGGAAACTTTCTCATATGGTTCCTCTCTTTGTAACTGGATGCCATGCCTACTGAAAGGCATTCAGGAGCTATTGAACTGTGTAAAGAAGCTCAAATGGAACTTGTGCTTCTTTTACCCCTTCTGTGCTTTGCCACGCATTATTTCAACTCTGTATGTCACAGTACTAACAACTTTCAAATAGCTGCTATGTACCTTATACCATATGTGTAGAATTTAGGATTTATATTAATTCTAGTAGGAGGCTGATGACTTAGTTTTGGAAAGAGATCTTAACTATACAGACTTGTGGCTTGTCACATGAAGTTGTGTGTGTGTGTGTGTATACTCAAGTAGTCTACATGTATACCAAATAACACCACAGTCAATGCAAGGATTTTGGCAAATCCTGTATTTGTGCATTGATGTTGTAGAACAGTCCTTAGGAGGATCACATAATTTCCAACTCCTCAAATGTATGCTGCTTTATTCACTAGGAAGGTTTTTATATAATGAGGATATCAGTTATGTTGATGGAGGATGTCGAATGTATGATGTTATCTGTGTTGCAGACTGTATGTAGTGAAAAGGCAAATCATTATCATTAAAGGTCACCTTGGAAAACGAGTTCAATTTATATATGTTTGAAAATGTTGTCGCTTGAAACTTACTGCTGCTGCCAGCCTGAATTGTTCATGCTTTCAACTGTTTGGAGAGCTTTAGAGCCTAGCTTCATACATACTCCTCAGCAGAGAATAGTCAGAGTTAATTATGCCTACAAGTATCCTGTTTATACAGCAAATAAGTTTTAGAGCTATTTCTTTCATTGACACTTGAGCAAGCTTGACTTTAATGTGCTCCTTCTCTGTAGTAGTTCCTTACCTTCAGTTTCTTTCCTGGACTCTGATAATTACGCCCTTGAATAGTGTCCCAGATCTCTTTATGTTTATGGTGGTGCATGTTTACTTTTTATTAACGGCAACAAAAGGGTAAATAATCCAAATGAAGCCTGCGTGCAAGTTGCCTAGTGTTTAACTTGTCCCTTCTCTCCACACCACTGCCTGGCGGCCTTGTCCAGGCCACCTTTATCTTTTGCCTGGACGAGTGCAGTTGCTTCCTGACTGCACACTGGGT
>JAUELP010104974.1:0-31051 GCA_032357275.1 Micropsitta pusio
CTGGGGGGACCCCAATGTTCCCCTATGGGTGCTGGGAGGACCCCAATGTTCCTCTCTGGGTGCTGGGAGGAACCCAATGTCCCTCTATGGGTGGGATGTCCCACCATATGTCAATGTCCCTCTATTGGTCTCTATGATCAGGGATCTCTCTTACAGGTGTTTTCCAGCCTAGCTGATTCTAGGACTCTATTCCTGTGAATTTTTGAGTTTTAAGGTTGATGGCTTGAAGTGTGTTTTCTTCAGGTGAGAGGTGCACTGAAGTATTTGGTGTATAGTGTATGAACAACTGCTTATTCCTGTTCTTTGGCTGAAGCACAGCTTCTAGGGACCTGCTGTCTCTGTGCCCATAAATACACAGGCCAGATGCAATCACTGGCTCGCTCTGCATTTTGACCTTTTATAAGCCAACAGCTAGCTACCCACTACATATGGCTGTATGATTCAGCAGCTCTCTCTCCCTTTTAGTTCACCTAAAAGGAACTGATGTTTCTCTGCCTTTTCAAATGGGTACCTAGGACTTCTAAATCTGTATGTGGAGGTGTTTCCAGGGAAAACTGGTGAACAGCTAGAACAGCCTAAGTAACCTAAGAAGGAGAGGGAAAATAAAGATGGGTTACTGTGGTTCCTAACAACATCACAGTTGTACTGTTCTGACTTGCAAGTAAACACCAGCAATGTTCCTGGATTGTATACTTTCTGCTGTGTTTTGGTTTGGCTTCATTTTTATAGAAATATCAGGGAGTTGATAGTTGCTGTGTACTCAATAGTCTTGTTTCCTCCTTTATGAATTCTGCTCACATTTCACAGCATCTCATCCTGGCCAATTACATTTCCTAAGGAGTATCCTGACACTGAAAGCACTCCGACTGGTGGAGAGCCTGGCACATCCATGTGGATAGGAAATCCAAAGACAATTATGGGTTTCCCTCTGTTTATGTGCACAATACCAAGGGCCAGAGGCCCTGACAGTTGGGAGTCCAGGGCGCACTGTCTATCCCAGTTTTTCCCTGTTAACTTCCCTGTCCACTCAGCAGGGCCAAGCCCATCCCTGCAGGTTGGGAGGGGGCAGAGGAGGGTTAGCTTTGGTGAGGCGAGATGAGACCACATTCCCTCTGATTAGAGGGCAAGGCAGGCAGCCCATCGAGAGCAACTGGAGACTGAGCAAATTATGCCATCTTCTGGATGTAGGGGGAAATCCCACCCAAAACTGAGCGGTTCCTCTGTCAGGGCAGCTCATGAATGAGAAGTACTGAACAGAGCAGATTTGCTCAGCTTGGCTGGGCCAGGAGCTTGGTGGACATCTCTTAGGATCTCCTGCCCCATTTGCATTTTCACCCTAGACCCTCCTGAAGGTGTCCTTCTTGTCTCTCTGCAAAAGAAGTGCCTGAGCTGAGCACCTACCTTCTCATGGTGTTAGGGGCAATAGGACCCCTGACCGGACGTGTGCTCTGTTCTCCAGACACAGCCTTGTCTTCACAGACTTACCAGGGCGTTTTTAGAGGTGACCAAGGCAGAGAACAGTATTGTTTCCACGGGAAAAGAAGATGTGCCCTTGCCACTGAGCAGGAGGCCCAGCATAGGTTGGTGGCTAATGAAACAGGGCAGGCTTTGATCTTGGAATACCCTGGGATAGCTCTGAGACCACCCTGCTGTGCCAGCCTGTGCACAGGAGCTTGCTGGACAGAGGTTATTTCAGACAAGCATCATTACAGGTGTGTGCTGCAGATGGCTTGAGCTAGCATGTTGTATTGCTGTCCCAGACCACATGCCCACCTGAACAGGTTTTCAAGAAGCCACCCATGCTTCTGGCATGTAACATTGACAGCTTTCTGTAGAATAATTTCTAAACTGTGAGTCTGAGAGAAGGCTGCTGCTGGTTGATTGGAGGCCGGTGTTCTGCTCTGAACTCCTCATCTTTCGCCTAAAAGGAATCAGAGGAATGTGAGGTACTTTTGAGTTTCAGAAAGACAAAGGTTTTGCAGCAATTCTCAGACATCCCCAAACTCTGTCTTGGTAAAGTTTGAGACTACTTTGATGATGGAGAATTGAACCAATGCAGCCTGGAAAGAGCTGCTTTTCTCTCCTGAATGCCTTTCAAAGTGATGCTGAATGGCATTTACTTTGGCTAATGGGATAGGTTTGGTGAGTGCTTTTGGTCTCCTCTCTTTAATGTTTCTGGCTTGCCGCTGTCAGACAGAGACGGGATGTTTGCACAAGTCAGGGAAAAGGGATGATGGGTTTCCTTGCTGGGAAAACATCATCATCAACACCAGCAATCACAGGAGTGCAGGAGAAGCAGCAGTATAGGGAAGAAGCTGTAAAACAGTTGAAGCTTGGAGAGGCGGTTACCTGTGTGGAGGAAAATATCCCAGGCATTTGCATTTCCGCCTTACCAGGGTACTTAAACGAGTGAGTGAGTTGGTGGTCTCTGATCGCCAGTCAGCCTATCCATAGAAACTGAATGGAAAATCACCTTGCCTTCAGCCAGCCTCACTAGTCAAACATCTCAGTGCACTCTGCGTTTCCCTCAGATGTAATGAGAAGCTTACCTGTCTCCTGCCTGTCCACGGGAAGCGGGCAGGATGGTTTAGCAAGGTTAGTGATATGTACAGTGTTTTCTCCCTGGGCCAGAGGAGTCCTGCCTTGGGCTCTCTCCCTTCAGCAAAGCTGTGTCTGATGCTGTGTCATAACCGTATGGAAATGGTGCCATTTGCAGTTTTCAAAGGGAGTTGTTTTGACTAAACTTCTCTCAGAAGGGTCGGAATTGCACCATCTAAAAAGGAGTCACTGTGTGCTAATTATGGATTAATCACTGGAGCCACAGTGAAGCCAAATTGCTGCCTCAGCTTCTGAGAGACGGGGCCCTGCTGGTCTGTGACCCGAGTGCAATGTACCCTGTTGCTGGCAGGAGGGGGAGAGACGGGACTGAGTTACACCAGATCGGTTATGGTCCATGGACCGTGGGTGTGTGTGGGAAAAGTGACTGACGGGAGCCAGTCTGTGTCAAGCAACAGACTCATGACACAGGGAGAACGTAACATTTTGAAGCCCCTGCTCTGTTGCACAGCAGACGTTGCTGTTCAGTTGTGTTAACCCTGCCATGCACCATCCATGCACATACTATTATAGATAGACATTCCCCAGGTTTGTCTGTAGCAATATAGCAGCAACTGGATTAACTGATAATGCTGAGAAACAGTTCCAGGGGCCTCTTGCTTGTCGTGCTTGGCATTTTGGGCAAATCACTTGTGATTGAGCTCTTTACCTTCTGCACTGGGGGTACGTTTAGGTCTACCTTCCTAAAGCTGACAGGGTTATACATATGAGTAGTCAATGTTGAAGCAGGCTGTTGTGGATTTTGTTTGAGTAATGACATTAAAGATGTCCCTAGACCTCCTTTTAATGGCAGTTATCTGAAAAGGTCACCTGAATTTCCAGTTCACCTCGCCAGGTGACTTTACACCTATCCTGGGCAGATCCTATCATTTTAAAACCTAACACAACGGCTGTTCTAGAATGGAGATGAGATGTGTTGAGCACATCAGACAATTCGTTATTGGTGAGAGTTTATTAAGACTTCCTATTGCCTGGGTATCTATTCATAAACTCCCCGCCAGGATCTTCCTCCAAACTGTACTGTTTTTCATTTGCAGTCACCGTCTCAGCACTGAAACTTTTCTTAGAGTAAAATGGAGCTTTGGTTTTGAGATTGATGTAGGCAGAACCTAGAGATGAATTCCTGGGGGACAATGGGAGAGGCATTTAAGACTGTGGCATCGACCTTGACTGGTCCATCGCTGCAGGAAGGTGTAGTCACCCAGTGAGTCATTTACAAGTCCATTTGCAGAGGTAAAAGCCTGAGTGAGACTGTGTTAATACTATCCAGTAAGCTCAAAGTACAAGGACGAGGTTCGTGTAGATACTGGGAGGGCATTTAATGCAATCGCTATTGCATTACTATTATTACTAGTATTTTAGGACTTTGTGAAGAGTCTATTTTTGTTTCTTTGTGCAGAGATGGTTAACGAATGACCTCCCCTTACAAGTGTACTGCTCTGTAGCAAATTACAAGCAGTAAGAACTTTCAAGGTGAGGGAACTTAGGCAGGATACCACCCCTAATTGTTGTTATTGAGGTTTTCTGTGTCTTGCTCTAGATACTGACGATTCTCCAGAAGCCACCTTGCCTGCATCCTCTGCAGCACCTGTCCCAGGACTTTCCTATCTCTCTGTGCAACAAAGACAAAATCCACCAACTAGGGCAAGATAAACATGTGTCCGAGGTGCCTGTGCCCTTCTCCACTGAGGCCTTCTCCCTTTTTTGGAGTCCTGGGTTAGAGTCTCTGCATTTCCCATCCTGCCTTTTATAGCTTTCCTTTCCCATAGTTCTCCTGTTCCCAGACGAGGTTAGCAGCTGGAAGACCTGTGATCACAATTGCAGCCTCTTCAGACATTAAAATCCCTGATGTCACTGTTATGGCAGAAGAAAATACCCATGTTTTGTTTCTCATAAGAGATCCTCATGGTTTCTGCTTGTGCTAGAAGAACCTCTCACTCCTCAAACCATTATGAGACAAGGCACGTGAAGGGTTTGACACAGCCCAATATCTTGCTGGTACTCTAGATCCCAGGTCCGCCCAAATACAGATGGAAGAAACAGGCATGGGCAGCAGGCTTGGGTAGAGGCAGGTCATAGATATGGGGGATAGGATACCTCTGGTTTTAAGTATCCAGACTTCTTCAGATAACAAGTATTTTGTTCTGCTGGAGGAAGTGTTTGGCTCTGTCCAACCAGGGCACCCTGCCAGGTTGTTTTCTTGGAAACTGGTGAATGGCTCAAAAGCTGTTTGTTTTGCCTTTTCATTAACGGCTCAGTTAAAGAGAACTCAGCTTCTTGAAAGCTTTGCCTCACCATCCTCTTCCTGCTAAAAATGTTTTTTATTATAGTCATGGAAACAAAGAGGTGTTCTCCTGCTGGGGGATCCAGCTGGCAGTGGATTGGTTTCGAGAGAGGGGGCACACATACATCAAGGTTTTTGTCCCACTCTGGAGGAAGGAGCCTCCTCGCCAAGAGAGTCCCATTGCAGGTAGGTCACCGTCCTGGGCATCATTTGGCACCCAGTAGGTGCAGTTTGGAGATGGGGGGTGTGAACAGTACAGTTCTGTCCTGTAGAGATAAGTGAAGTGCAAGTTGTGTATCAGGTTTCCATCACTTAAATTAGTCATTACTTTATTGCCTCACACTCCTAGCTAGCAGCTAAATCTGCTTACAAGGCTTTGTTATACTGTTTTGAACCTTCTGCTTTACAAGCACAAATTGCTGCCAGCTGAGTTAAAGGAGTCTGTCAGCTTGCAATGAGTCTGCAAAGCTTTTAAGGCCAGCCAAGAGACGATATGGTTGCACACATTATCCAAAGGTGGCTGTATCCAGAGCATTCATTATTGCATTACTATTATCTGATAGAGAAGCTGCACAGGTTCCTCTTCCAGGAGAAAGAATTGCATCAGCTGAAGGCTGTGGAGGGTGGTGAAATTCAGTTTGCATGGAAATAAGTTTGCCAGATTTGTGCCAGGAGTTTGGTGGCTGCAGATGAGGTGGCTGGAGATCCACCTTTCGGCATAGCGGAAAGATAGCAGCAGAATCAGTTTATTTATTTGTTTGTTTATTTTATCAGGCACATTTTACCTCTAAGTAAAGCTCATATTGGGACTGATTATGAACCATCTAGCAGGGTAAAAAGGTTTGGAATGCTCTGGTGTAGAATTCAAGCCATCCTTTACAGACGAACATCAAAAAAAAGAGTGTCTCACATTTTGGAAGTAGGCAGTTTTGTAAAAATCCATAATTGTCAAGCTGTCAAACAGTCACCGGATACCAAGGCATCTGAAAACCACATCACTGTCAGTTGCCTACACTGCCAAAGCTTCTTCAGATTCCTGTAGGTTTCTAGCACATCTTTGAGAGCTGGTCACTGTTCATTCATTAGTTTCTCCTGTTAATTTTTCCCCCCTTCTATTTCTGCCAACCACCCCACCAGATCAGCACATCCTTGAAGAGCTTGAGAAGCAATCGATCCTCGTGTACACCCCATCCCGGAAGGTGAAAGGCAAGAGGGTAGTTTGCTATGATGATCGCTATATAGTGAAAGTTGCTTATGAGAAAGATGGAGTCATTGTTTCCAATGACAATTACCGGGATCTCCAGAATGAAAACCCTGAGTGGAAATGGTTTATTGAGCAGCGACTACTCATGTACTCATTTGTCAGTAACAGGTAAGGGACGGCTGTTGTCAAACACTCTTGAGTTTAAACATCATGGGCCAAATCAGCTCCAGCATCACTGCACCTCCCACCACTGGCACAATACACAAGCCTTTTTCTGAAGGAATTTACCATGACTTTTCTTATCTCATTTCTTTAGATTCTCCTCCCTCAGCTCTGGTCTTAAACCCTCCATGTCACCCTTCAGTGAACTTCTATGTTTGAATGGCAGCATTAGTGACCAGCTTTTCTTCTATCTAATCCAACTGGGATGTTAAACTAAGACTTGGTATCTTTTAATTTCTATTTCCTATAAGAAACAGAATTAAATCTGTGAAAGGAGGCCGGCTATCTGGCAGTATTTCTAATTCCCTTAAAGGCAGAAGAGCACTTCTTCCTATGCCTTTATAATAATCACTTTCTAGAAGAAGAGAGGTGAGAAGCTGGTCTCTCTGGCCCTTACCCACCCCCATTGTGGAAGGTTTTCATTAAGGCACATGCACCCTGCCTGCAAGGCTGAGCTGTATGCTCCTCAGTCTGTACATTCTGACCTTGTCTGAGTGTTCTAGTAGCAGAGGTGCCCATTAGCCACCAGTTTGGCTGGGGAAATACACTCAGGCATCCATTGTGCATGGATGAGTGCAAGCGGAGAAGCCATCTCTCACTGTGGCATTCTCTATGGGTCAGGATGGAGACTTGGCTTTCCTGCCACCAGAACTGGATGGCAGTGCTTGGCACTGGGTTTCAGTTTCCCTGTAATGCTGTTCACAGAAATTTAGCCACTCAGCATCAGCATACTGTATCTCTCAAAGCTCCAGTCTATCATCTCCAACTACCACCAGGCTTCTTCCCTAGTTACTAATGGATTGCAAATATTTATACAGTATTTTCCTTCCTATTTAATAGATTGCCAGAACTTTTCAGAACTCTTCCCTCAGAAAGTCTAGCTGTTACTGTGAAGCCCCTTTGAAGAGTTTCAGCAAGACCTTCTTGCACAGCTTTGAGACCCTCTCTAAAACCACAGCCTGAAGGTGGAGGTTTCAGTCCCCTTCTGTGGATAACCAAATTCCTTGGGTGCCTCCTTCCCCTCCTGCCCGTGATTCCCTTCATCCAGCAAAGGGGTTTTCCATGAGTGGGTGCACTGCAGATTCATTTGCAAAGAAGTCCAGAGGTACCAGTTAGTTTTCTTCCTGAAGCATCACATTCACGTACTGGCATAGAAGAATTATTAACAGTTTTATCTGAGCATTTTGCAGGCCTTGTAGTGGGAAGCCTTTTCTGAACCTTTGAAAAAGGCTGGGCTTGTTTATCACGAGTGACCCAGCTGTAGCTCTGCATTAACTTCTGGCTTTTTAATCCTCATTCTCCTACAAGCATTTAGTAAGAGAAAAGTGAGTTTGCTGTGGAAGGGAGCTGATGATGAGGACTGCAGCGCTGGGACCACAGAGGAGTTTGCTGCTGCTGCTTCAGAGAAGGATGCTGCCACAGCCAGGGCTTCTGGCTGGCCAGAGCCTCACCAAGCTGCTGTGCCCTTCCAGTTGTTTTGTGTTATTAGGGAAAAACAACAGCTTACATGAAGGGGAAGAATCGATGTCTTGGCAGGCAGGAGGGCTGTGCCTAGGAACAGAGCTTGGCTCCTGAAGGCCAGGCCACAAAAGGGTCACAAGGATTTTCTGCCCTAAGCTTGTGGAACAAGCTGTGGTGGCACTTTAGCTCCTAAAGCTAAAAAGGTATTTCTGTTACCCCCTGTGGCTTTTTCCTTTTTCAGGTTTATGCCTCCTGATGACCCCTTAGGCCGGCATGGACCCACTCTTAGCAACTTCCTCAGCAAAAAGCCAGTGCTTCCTGAACCAAAATGGCAGCCTTGCCCCTATGGTGAGTTTCATCTCGTGCTGTGAACCCCTCTTCCTCTTGCCCTTTGCTTCCCAGCAGCTCTTTCCTTTGGCTAAGGGCCCCCACCATTAGCATGTGCTGTCCTGCTTCTCGTGGTAGGGACTGGGTCAGGGCTGCACCGATGTGTGATGCTTCTTTTCCCTCTCCTCTCCTGCTGAAGTGGTTTCAGCTGCAGCAAAGGCAGCGGCTCTGGCTCCCTTCCTTCCCTGCATACAGCACCCAAACCAGGCACTGCAGCCGTGCTGATGCCCCAGCCCGCACACAGTTTTCACTTTGCAGGGTGGACTTGCATCGTGGCACTGGGGAAAGGCCATCCAAACACTTTCCCCTTTCCCCTCCCAACAGCTTTCCAGTGATGCACAGGTTTTTCAGAGGTAAATCCCTATACATGCCCTTTTTAAAGCAGCCCATTGTAGCAGCAGGTCTCCCAGCCCACTGAGAGCAGCAACCGGCACATAAATGAATTTCAGACACTTCCAAAATAGCAGAATCTTGCTTTCACTGCTGCTTGCCCTTGCTATTTCGGACAGCAGTATGTAAAACTGGGGTCAGAAGTTCTGAACCGGAAAACAGCTACTTCCCTTCTGCTGTCTGTGCTCCCCATGCCCCTGCAGATACGTAGTGCTGGGAAGAAGCGATGAGTGTGTCAACTGACATGGGAGCTAGTGACAGCCTCCTGTTCTGATTCTTTTATTCTTTCAGGTAAAAAATGCACCTATGGCAATAAATGCAAATTTTACCACCCGGAGAGACAGCACCAAGCTCAGCTCACAGTTGCCGATGAGCTCAGGGCTAAAATAAATGTCCCGTTAAGCACGGGGAAAGAGGAAGAGCCATACAGGACTGGAGGAGAGCCTGTGCCCTGTGGTGCCCGCACAGAAACCCTGCGAGAACGTAGCGGCTGCACAGGGGCTTCCTGTTACCCAGAGTGGTCCCAAGGGAGCTGTTCTGAGCAGCCTTCCAGTGCCTGGGCCAGCAGCCCCGGCTCTGACCTGCGTCTGGACCAGTGCTTGCTGCAGCTGGAGCCATGGCAAGACCATCCACTCCTGGAGAAAATGTCAGTGCTATCCATTGGTGATGACACCTATGGCTACAACTGGTCCATACATACACGTCAGGACAGAGGGGTGATGGACAGCCCTCACCAGTTCAGCGACATCAGGGACAACCCGTACACACTTCATCACTCCCATAGCCTGGACCACACCAGCTTACCGGGATGCCCTTTCCAGCAAACAGTGCTCCCTCCTGTGCCGGGTGGGATGTGCCCAGACCACAGCTGGCCCCAGGAGTGCTGCAGCACGCACGGGATCAGTCAGAGGAGCTGCTATGCCCCTGATGGTGCTCAGCACAGACAGGCCCTGGGGACTCAGCACCACGTTTTGCCGCAGTCTTCAGCTCTTCCCCCTGACCTGCCTCACTCTTACAGTGAGCATCACCTGCAGCAGCAGCATTGCTTCCCCAGCCAGCCCCCACAGCAGCCCTTCCTGTTAGACACCAGAAAAGAATTGGGCTTCTGCCAGAAAACCCATGCATACCCGGATGCCTCTTACAGTGACCACTGGCCCACTCCAGCTGTAAGGCCACCCTCTGCCCAGCAACCAGACATACACAGGGAGCTGTGCTCCCTTTTCCCTTACAGTGATGTGAACCATGTCATGGCTTTGTACCCCAATATCAAGGATATTGCTATATTGACTTTACTGATTCAAAGACACAGAAGTCTGTGAAGCCTCCAGATCAAACCTGGGGAAATAACATGCTACTCTGAGGCTTAACCAAGTGTTATTAAAGGGCTTTATGGCAAGCGTTATAGCTGCTCTGGGAGCAGAGGTCTAAGTATCAACCAGCTATGTCACATGGGGCACCAAGTCAAGACACAGGCTGCCATTCACTGCAGTGGGATCTCATTCCCCTCCCTTGTCAGCATTTAAACCTCAGTAGTGACTGGGTTCAGGATGGCAGAGATCTTTGTTGATGCCTTGAAAGAATGGATGTGTTTTAAAAAGCCTAAGCCTATTGCTCAACTATTGTAAAAGAACCATGCTCCGTGTGAAAGGGCTCTGCATAGACCTCCCATGCCTACTTGCTCAGCTATAGGCAAAAATAATTTGGCCTATTTCCCCTGACAGAGGGCTGTGCTCTCTGCTGGAAGGAATCTTTGAGTCCGTATCATTGGCTGTATCAGTGAGCTTTCCAAGACACATCTCGTGTTCATAAACCAAAGCGGTGAACACACAGAGTCTCTAGCGGAGGTGTGGAGGTACAGCAGAGAAGCTGCAGGTACCTTTCGCAAGGATCACGTACAATAGCAGTCAAATCAGGGAAGTCATCTCCAGTGCCAGCCTTGATGTGGACTGAGGGCTTGGGGTTATTAATTAAAAAAGGAAGCACAGAAGATGCCAAGGAGATGGGGGGTGGGGGTGTGAAGCTTCGAAGTGTCCCTGTTGTACTGAAAAAATCCTGTTGTTGACTTAACCCTTAATCACCAAACACGGTCCCATCATGCAACTGTACATCTGATTTATGACCGCAGGCATTTAAACTGTGCTCCGCTGGGACATGCTTGATCCTCAGTAGGCTGTAAAGCTGCTGATCTCTGCATTATTCCACTGAACTCTTCTGGTTGTAATTCAAAGATTAAGGTTGAAACTGAAGGGCTTTAGCATTATACCAAAGTTCAAGTATGTCAGTATGACATGGTTTAGAAATGCTTTAACACATCATAAAGTGGTCACCTGCAACTCTGTTCTAAATAATGTTGTCTTTTTCCCTTTGCATTTAATTTTTCCATTACTCTCAGCACTGATGCTTCACCAGTTCCAGTGTTTAGGTGGGATTCACAAACACTCTGACCCTGCACTATTTCTGTCAGGTACTTTGCAGTTGGTGATGTTGATCTCAAGCAGGAGTTAAACAGCCCACACCGACAACACTGAATTCTTTTGTTTTCAGAGAAGTGACCTTTAGTGACATCACCACATGATGCATGATTTGAAAGTGGTGACAGTTTGACCTGTTTCCTTCTGGAAACCACCAGCAGCTTTTCTTGGTTAGTGCTGTTTAAAGAATGTTCAGGAAATAAGCACACTGTATCAGTTCGATCGTCTATGGCCACATGGCTGGCTCCAAGAAATCCTGATCATGAGGTTGGGGGTATGATCTGCCTTCACAGAACAGAACAGTTTTTTCCATATGTAATGAATTTTCCACTAGTTATTGTCGTAATATAGGTAACTGTCTGTCCTGGGTTCAGCAGTAGCAGTCATTTTTCTCCTTCTTAGTAGCTGGTGCAGTGCTGTGCTTTTGACTTTCAGCCTGGGAACAACATTGATAGCAGCAACCAAAAACATCTGTGTGCTAAGTAAGGTTTACTCCGATCAAGGGCTTTTCAGTCTCATGCTCTGCCAGTGAGGATGGGCACAAGAACCCAGAAGGAGCAGAGACAGGACGCCTGACCCAAACCAGCCAAAGGGGTATTCCATATCACAGCACATCATGCCCAGTGTATAAACTGGGGGGAGATGCCCAGAAGGCCCAGACCGCTGCTTGGGTCTGGCTGGGTATCAGTCGGCGGGTGGTGAGAAATTGTGCCATCACCTCTAAACTTTGAACCATGTAATGGGAATTATTACCAATTACACTTCTCTCTTTCTGCCCCTATGGAGAAGACATTCCCTCACAGCCTCTGCTCCTCCACCAGCGTATTGGAGAAGTGTAAAGATTCCGAGTATCCCTTGAGTACCCTTGGAACCAGCCTGCTCCTTTTGCTGGGAACCACCATTTTGTTAAATAGGGGTCAGGTTAAACAACAACCTAAGAATACCACCAAGAGAACATACCTGAGGCTGGACAGTCATGAGTGGCAGGGTGTGTGGAGTGGCATGGGCAAGTACCTAGGTCAGTGGGCCCCTCCAGTGCTCGGGACTTCACCTCTGAACAAGTACAAGATCCAGAAAAGCTAGTAAAACGTGGAAAAAGTATGCAGTCATCCTGGCAATACCAGAGAGGTACAAACACCTGCAATGTGCCCCGGCCTGGACTATGCATTGAGAGCCCTGCTCAACACTATCAGAAAAAGATGTGTCTGGATCTGATGGCAAAGCAACAGGCAATGTGGCTACTCTGTCCTCAGCAATTAGCATAGCAGCTACTCCAACTCTGATAACAGACACTGCAGCCACTCCAACCCCAGCAGCAGCCACTGCAGCTGAACCGAAGGACCAGTCCATGCCTCTATCATTTGCCCCTATACACAAAAGGAAATGGAAATGTAAAGCAACTCATCTAGTGAGGGAAGATGAAAAAGACTCAATGCCAGAATTAGAGGGGGCAACATCAATATGAGAGGAATCAATTCAAGAAACAGAGGAAGAGGCAGAACAAGAGGTAGTTGCCTACCCCAGTCCTTGACTGAGCTGTGGAATATATGAAAAGATTTCAGCTGTCTTCCGAGTGAACAGCTTCCAGAATAGCTTATAAGTTTATCCACCTCCTACTACATGAAGATTAGAAATGACATTATAAAACAAAACTATGGAATAAATGTCCTGTGAAAGGCTTTGAAAAATTCTTGAGCTCTGCAGGCATTATTAGTTGTGCTGAAATATGCCACACAAATACTTCACTCACTGAAGCAATGGAGTTAAGTGCCTGTACTGTGCCTATACAAGGCCAGGCTCATTGGCTTGCCTACCAACCTGTACCAGAGCTTTCCCAACTACTGCTGTACACATATATACTGCTGTACACATACCTACAATCACAGAGCAGAGTGGAAAAATACCCTCCACATACTTGAACACAGCAAATCCAAAATGACAGCACTCAGAAAACATACACACAGCAACAGAGCAGGATATAACTGTACTTGTCAACATTTATTTTCATGTCTGGAATGAATGTTACATATTTCAGTGCAAAAGGCATTTAAAATCTATAGGAAAATTGGCATTCTGCCTTTATATAGTGCCCTCGGCTTGCTGGAGAAATGCATCAGCTTTTCTGCTTTTCCTTTGGGGATGCACAGGAATCTGGTGGTTGTTCAAAATTCTCTCTTGATGCTTTATAACTTATTTTTCTTTCATTTCTGTCTTATTTACTGGGGACTCTTTCAGCAGAGCACACAGAACGCGCGTTCTGCTGAGAAAGTGGCTGAGAAAACAGATCAGACTTTGGCACTAAACAGAACTTAATTTCTCTTGGCTCTTCTGCTCACCAGAGGGTTGTTTCTCATGGAGCTTTTGTCTGAAGGGCAGCTCAGCAGTGGTGCTGTGTCACTGCCTGCTTGAGAGGAGCTCTGCTGCTGGCCAAGAGCCCATGGAAAGTGCTGACCGTTCCATTATTTCACCTCAGCACAAGTACCTGGGGCTCAGAATTTCTGCTGCAGCGTCTTTTACACTTCCCAAGACAGGAGGATCTCTTTTTGGCTGTGTCAGCTCCTGGGGTAGGGGAAGGGGCTACTAATGGGAAGGAGGAGGAGGCAGTTCTTGCCAGGGTGCTCAGGCAGGGTGGGAGGCTGTTGCTCTTTGGTGTTTCTGCTGACATGCATCTGAGCCCAGCTCTCGCTGCCAAGTTGAAAATGAATCCATAAATCCCAACGGGATTGGACAGCCCTTGATGTTCTCTACTTTTTGGTTGTCAAGACTTCTATAAGCAGCTGGAAGCAGTGTGAGCAATCCTCCAGGAGACAGCTTTCCTAAGGGAGAGCTACAGAGTTGCCAAGTTCACTTGAAAATAATAATAATAATAAAAAAAAAAGTCATAAATAAAGAATCTTCTTCCCTTCTCTCACCCTTTCCCAAGAAGTTCGGAAGGAACAGACACCCTGCTCTGTGAGGGGCTGGGCAAGATAGAGACAAATATGACACTGAGAACCCTTGGGTGGAAGTTACCCCTGCAACAGCTCCTCAGCATGAGAAGAGGAAGAGGGTGGTCCTCTGTACCCCATGCAGTCCAGGCAGCCCATTATACCTCCCTCCCACATCCTCTTAAATGCAGAAATCTTCCTCCCACAGAACATTTATGACAAGTCCATTAATTTGTGAGCTTAGATACCATTAAGATTATAATTAATAATAAGACTGCCTATGAAGCAGATACTAAACATGTTCTGTATCAAACACTGTGTTTGCCAATTATTCTTAGAAGTTTTGCTAACATTTTAACTCACTTCCTACAAGAGCTGGCACAGTTTATAAGCAAACATTCGAACTAATCACAACTAAAGACAAGGCAGGTTTCATGGCTTCTTTCCTCCTTAAAAATGTTGGCTTGCTAGTTAAGAACCCAGCAAGTCCTGTCCTTCACCAAGTATGACAGACCACCTCAAACCGTAAAGCCTCTGGTGAAAGCCTTTAACAGACAGACTGCTTGTTGAACACGTGTCATTCAACTCATCCACTCTGCCACAACAATCCCTTTGTTTCTCTGCATCAGGGTATGTCTGTGCGGTGGTGAGGCACGGGCACGGGTTGCTTTAGGAAGTCATGAATGCTCCATCCCTGGCAGTGTCCAAGGCCAGGCTGGACAGAGCCTTGGGCCACATGATACAGTGTGAGGTGTCCCTGCCCATGGCAGGGGGCTTGGAACTTGACGATCTCAAGGTCCTTTTCAACCCAAACCATCCAATGGTTCTAGACATGCAAGACCTCTCTAGTATTTACTTCCTATGGGCTATCGGGACTGGGATGCTTTGAACTTTTGACAAGAATAGTTTAAGCTTACAGCACTGCTTGTCATTAGCATTATTAAGGAAGCAGTACAATTCACAGTCTATAGTGAAGGGTTTTTTACAACATTTCAGCCACTTATATTCCTTCTCTGCTCCAAGTTGGACTCAATGCCTTGAAGTCTTGCAGCAGGCTCAGAGGAACTCTTGAGTAAGATGTGGTAAGATGCTGACTTAGCAAATGCAGTCAAAATAGACATACAAATGAAGCAAAGCTGTGAACAGCAGTCTGTGAGGACAGCACACACAAGGCAGCAAGCCAGAAAGCTAGGACAACGCACGCAGGGCCTATGAATGGGGAAAGGAAATTGGATGATGTGCCTCTGCCGATGAGTGCTGGCACCAGAATTGCTCCCCACAACCAGCTCCTCCTCTTCGTCATTCCCTTGTGTCACACGGTTTCCTCAGCTTCCCTAATTTCTACAATATTTTTCCTCCCGTCTTGCTGTGCCAGGCACTGCTCCCACTCAAGCCCAGTGAGGATCCTGTCTCTCCTCTCCCTGCCTTCCAGCTGAAGAGGTTTTTTGGTGTCCCTTTCGTAAATTTGCTTGGTTTACTTCTTTTTTTTTTAAAAAAAAAATAAAGTTGGTTTTGGTTTTTGTTGTTATTAAACCACAATGGAGATACCTTCAGCCTGGCAGAGATCTGCTGTCCTCGGGCTGTTCTCCCATGGCACATTAAAGCAGCCTTCTTACCAAAGCTGACTTCATACAGCTCTTTCCGTTCGCCAAGGATCACATGGGATGCGAGCAGAAACTCAGCCAACACATGCTCTGAACTACCTTAAATCCTACTGCAAAAGCAATGAGCATCCTTCACCTACCATCCCCAGGGCTGTACATTTGAGGCATTTACTTACACTACTGGCTTCATACAGGAGACAAATAGGCATTAGAACACTGAATGGCAAAACAAAACCATAAACTAGAAGCAGGCATCAAAACATAGATGGCATAAAAAACAGTCAAACAAGTGGCAATACATTTTCTCATAGAAGACCAAAAAGGTACTAAATAAGATTAAAGAAATATAGACCTGGTAGAAGCAAGTATGTTTTATGTTATACATGGTATAATAAACTTTGGAAGCGTACTGCTGTGCAAAGTTAGATTGACAAAAATGGATGCCATCCATCTGCACCCTTGAAACACTGAGCAAAGCGGAGTCCAGCTCTCCTCTGGCTCTCAGTTTGTGAACTTAATATCCATGATTTAATATTTGCAGAGACTCTAAACACCTGAGAAAACCTCTGAATAGCAGGCTGCAGTAACTGAGTGAACTACAACGACAAACACAAAGACAAGACAGAGACACCATCACCATTTGGTAATTTGGTTTCCAGATTAGATTTAGTTTTACGACAGGATTAATGTTGTCCTTGCACTGACAGCAGAAGAGATGCAGAGAGATCAGAACTTGATAAGGGAGCAGCAGGAGAAGTGCAGAGGAACATGATGGCTCTTACTGCTTGAAACGGTAAAATGCCCTTCATAACTAAAATCACATTGTGCAGCTCCAGGGAAACCGAAAGTGTAAATGCCACGATAGCCTGGCAAAGGCTGCAGCCCATCCCATCGTTGCTCCAAAAGCAGTGCTAAAGAAAATTTTAGCAGGGAAGCAAACTTGACTATGATTTCTTATTGCCAAAAAATACACAGCCGTTGGCAGACAATAATAATGTTACTCAAAACTATCATCAGAATGAGAAATAACGAGTTCTCCCCACAGGAGGTCCTGTTAGGAAGAGACTGAGGGGAATGCAGAAGCTTGTAAAATGTTATTTCCAGCAGGGAAACATTCTCGGAGAAGAACTTCAGCATCTGAATATCCTTCTGCTCATAATGTAATACATGACATGTGATGGATTTGGAGCCCGGGCTTCACTTTGAGAAGCAGATGGAAGATCTTTAAACCTTTAGAGCATCTTTCTTAGGTTACATAGGTCACACTTGGGTCTTGCAGAAGAGCGAAAAAAAAGTTAATATCAGTTTAGGCTGTGGTCAAAATAACAATATTATGGAAAAAGGGCAGAGAACCCAAGTTCTAGACGAGTAGAAAAGTAGAAAATTACTCTCCAATGGTTATTTCTGTTCATCTTTTATGATACTGATTTGCAAGTGGTGATGGTATTTGGGAGGCACTGATTTAGGTCAGCCTCTGCACTTCGCTCTTTGGTGTTCCAATGTTTGTATTTGTCCAAGGGAGCTTAGAGTTGTTGACAGAAAAAGTATAAGCAGCCAAGCAGAATGCCTCTAGGAAATGTCTAGCAATTGCCATCTGTACGACATACACCAATAATGTATTTTAAAACACACGAGGGCCAAGTCCACCACCAGGTGTCAATGTAGCACTGGAAGCAGGACTCGCTGCTCCAAGGCTGACTTTTACCAGCCGGTTCCATCCACTCGCATAAACCCCATCAAGCAGTTACCCTTCATCCATATACCAAGCAGAATGCTGGAGGGCTGCGTGATGGTTTCGGCTCATCATGAAGGCAGCTTTGCCTGGGCCTCCTGGCCAGAAAGGCTCCTGCAGGCTGACAGAAACTAACGTACCCACATGCAAGGCTTGATCACACTGTGATCAATCTGATCTGAACCAATTCTGCCGCTTTCTGCTAGCTACGGCTGCACGCACGAAGCTGAAACGCGCTGCGTTCTTGAGCATTTACACTGCATCTGAACTTTAGCGTGTGTTTTATGTTTAAGTAGCCTTAAAAGTGCGCATGGCAGCTCAGATGGTCTGAGAAACTGCAGCACCATGTCAGACTGCAGAGCATCGAGAGCAAGCTCAAGATCACTTGAACAAGGAGTTTCAGAAAGGGGGCAATTTACAAAATCCACCCTTTATTCTGCCTTTTTGTTCTCCCCTCACCTACAGCTGAAGCCTCAGCTGCCCTCACATCAGCGGCTCAGGATTTATCTTGGCTGGGGCCCAGGCGCTGCTGCCAGGCTTCCCTTTCAGGGCAGCGGGCCTGGGAAAGTCACTCCGGGTTAAGTTTAGAGTTCCAGGTTGGCACATTCTTAACGCAAGCCAAAAATAAGTGTGAATGGGGATCAATTTTATGAATTTGCTGAGCTGCCAATTATATTTTAAAGCTGAAATCTGAAACGAGGTTTGCCAACTGGATAAGCATCACCGCCAGCCCTTAGACAGAAACTAATTGGAAAAACACTTTCCCTTCCAGTCCAGAGAGCATTGCCTTACAAATGTTATCTCTGAAGTCTTTCCTGGTGTGCTTGGGTCATAACTGGTCAATCGGGACACAGGGGATTGTAATTAAATTTATTATCTTGTATATGTGTCAATCAAGAGTTAGGCAGATATACAGCAAGTATGCCAGGCATGCAACTGTAAGGCAGCATTAAGTTGGGGGAAGGGACCCCAAAGCAGTTCTGAAGCAAGTAAAAATGCCACAATTTCCAATTGCATTCCTTTTAGGCATTCTTTCCTTGCACTGCTGGGGAGCGGGTTCACCACAGCTGTACAGCTGCCCAAGGCCAGGTCAGTGGGTTTTGCATCCGCATCTCTGCAAAGCTGAATATAAAATCTTCTGCTATCCAGGTACAGGCTGGATGTGCCACACAGCACATACAGGCTTCAGCTCACAGCTACCTGAAACTTGCTTGCAGCCTGTGTCCAAGCTCCTTTACAGAGGCACAAATAACCCTCCCGGGTGCAGCTATCACTTTGCTGGTGCAGCAGCAGCGCTGGCTTAAAGGCAGGGTTTCCTGAGCCTGTATTTGCCCATGGGCCAGCAGATGATTCCTTAGGCTGGTCCATTCTCCCCTTCATTTATTGAGACCTGCCCTAAATACTGCACCCAGGATGCCCAACTCCTGGCTTTCAGTAGTCTTTTTTAAGTTCTGGAGAATGCAGTTTGTCCTATTTCAAGGCAGAATTGCACCACAGCCATTAGTAACAGTATTACTAAAGTTTCACATACTTCATAGACTCTATCACATGCACAAGAACCTGTAAAAATAACCCCAAATATCCGCATCCTTCTTGCACAATTTTCAATACAAATCTTCTGGAGGACACAGCCAATATTATCATATATATATGTTACATCACACCGATGCAGAACTGGGACCCAAAAGGACCCACAACCCAGGCTGCAACCAGGGTGCTGCTGTGGCCCTGCTTGAAAACTCTGTTCTTCAGTACATGCCACCTGAAGTGCAGGGTAGTCTGTGCTGAAAGCTGTGTGGGGCTGAAAGCAATGGTTCTCCCAGGCTGGTCTTGATGAGATTCTGAACAAAGCAGGAAACACTGGCTGCTCTCCTCCAGGCCCAGGAATCAGAAAGCTCTACATGGGGTTAAGAGTACAATAAAACATTGCCAGCTCTCGCTGGCTCAGCAGCTCGTGTTCATTACACCAAGCTCGGCACCATCAAACACGCTAGCAGGGAAGCAAAGGGAGAATGAGAAAACACACAGTTTGGGAGTTCCCTTGCCCATACCATGGTATAACCCCTTGCAATACTGCGGTGGGCTTACCTGCTCCAGGCTGGAAAGGGCTAAAAAGGTAGGGAAAGCAAACTCCATCAACCCAGATATCGGAGGCTGATGAAAAAACATCTGGAAAAGGTCAGCGTGCTGGCTTACATTACTACTTGAGGACAAGCAGAGAGAACTAGCTGTGCCTGTGTCCTGACAGCTGGCAGGCACCCTCTCAAACCACCCCATAAAAAAACCATCCAGAAACAGCCAACAGGAACTGCAGGTATGAAGCTGCTTTTGTAGCTAAATGCAATACAGCAGCGTTTCGAGGTGGAGAATACTACAGAAAGCAAGCTCTGTCAAACATGAGTGATGGCTGGATCACACAGGAGTTAGTAACATATGACTAATGACAGACAAAACAAGTTCCTGATCAATCCAGTTTATGCCACCTAATTCGGGTCCTTTTCCACAACTTCTCCACTGATGTGTTTTATTTGTGGTTCTTTTGTAAGTCTGGAGTTAAATGTTTTTACTCTTAAGAAAATGAAAAGAAAACCTACTTGGTTACAGCAGTAACAGCAGAAACCAATTGCACTGCGAAATGCTCAGTGTCATCTTTCCGAGACCCAGCTAGTGTCATACAACCAAAATTCACGAAGAAAATTAACTTACTCAACACTTGATAACATCTTTTTGGCCTCAGAAGAAGCCCTTCCACACTAGCCAGAACATGGCAGCTGTGACTGAACAATGGGCATGCCCCTGGGGAGGGTGCGCCATGACCATGCCAGAACACAGGATTCACAGCTCATTAATAGCTCCACAGAGAATGGCAGCATCATGGAGTACAACCCGGTAAACCAGTAACAAGGACACTTCCAGCAGGGGGTGGTGATGCAATCTCTGCTCCAAAGCATTCCTAACCTGTTTTGGTTTAGCCTCATGGGATTAATTTCACATGTGAAATTAAAAGATATTGAGTTGAATTCACCACATGGCAGCCTAGCACTTTCTGGAGTACTACTAGAACTAATGAAGTGTTAAAATGCTGATTCAAATCTTGAACTAAACCACCGTATGCAATCAAAAATCGATAGGCTCCTTCCTGCTACCAGGATGCACGTATTGGTCTAGGAAAAGATCAGGATAAAAAATAAATAAAGAGAAATAAATAAAAGAAAATGAGAACCAACAGGAAGCAATACATCAGGAGATGTGTGATACACTTTTCAACAAAACCATGCAAGACATACCTTTGTGTGTTACTTACATCTACTTCGAACATGGCTGGGCTCTCCAAGTGGGAAGGAGGTTTCTTAGCACAGCATCACACACACAGCTATGCCTGGCAGATGTTCTGGGTGCAGTTGTAAATCATGTGACTAATCTAGTATTTATCTGCATCACTCTGCTGCTGCTGCAGGAAGCACTGAGAACTGGAACGCATCACAGCTACCTTGAAAAATGATAAAGTCTGTTTCTTAAAGCAGAACCACTGATGAGTTTGGGGAGTTGAGCTTGAAGGCCAAGGCTGTGGGGCTGGGGAAAAAGCACTCCCTGGTGAGGGCAGCTGTAGGGTCATTAACAAAAGGAAATTCAGCCTCAGCCCTTGCTAGCTGGCTGCTCTGTTTCATGTAGTGCAGAGGCCCAGGGCCAGCAATGAAGCTTGCAGGGGCGGAACAGTGGCCAGGCAGCACAGCACGTGGTTTCCTTAGGGGTTCAAAAAGCCTAAGCAACCTAATGTAAAATTATCAAGCTCAGCAGAAACCCCTAGTCATCATTAAAGGGAAAGCTTTTGTCATGTCTTCCAGCTCAAAAAACCCACTAACATGACATTATTTTGTTTCTCATTTACAGAGCATCTGTGCCAAGGATAAGGAAGCGTTTTAAAAGCCAAGAGTTACTCTGCCTTTTCAATTTATTTGTAAGTACAGCTACAGCTTAGTTGCACTGACATAGGATGAAACTCTGGTATACAGTACTGCTTCTTCAAAAACTCAACATTCATGAACATGGACAGAAGACGTGAAGAGGTACCCACCTCCAAATGCTTTCACAGTTGCAGAGGAATTGCACAAGAAACACTGCAAAAATGAGAAAGGTCAGACTGCTGCCATGGAACACACAGACAAGGACCTGGGCAACTTTCTCTAAACCACCAAACAAGCCTGTGACATGGCATCAAACCACATTCAGACGTCAAGCTGGATGCCTGATGAGAGCATCCAGCATCCTTTCTATGACAGCAATCTTCATCCACAGACTTCGGCTACCAAAAAGTGATTCTTGCAGACAGAACAGACACCTCATGACGATCTCTTTGCAATTGCATCAGGTGTATCTGTCAGAAGATGGTATTTTCTTTCAGCAGGTGGTATTTGATTTCTAGCCCCAAAACACAAAGGGAAGGAAAAGGCTTGTGAAACAAAAGACACATCCCAGTTCTAATTCAAATTTTCACTGTAGCTACCACATAGCTCCAACAAAGCATAGGAAATCTGGCTTGAGTGGCTGGCTGTTCAAGTCTAATTAGAGAGAGGAAAAAAGAAAGCTAAAAAGACAAAGAGGCAGAGATAGAGACAGAGATTAATTAAGGCACAGGGAACTGCAAAATCCTGGGCTCACATTCTGCACACTGCTTGGAGCAGAGCTGCCATAACTGTGAGAAAACATCTATTATCTTTAGGATGCCTTTACAAGCTATACATAAGAGGAAGCACAAAAATCCTAAAGCAGTGCCATAAATCTTCCAGCAGAAAGAAGTGCTGGACCTGCTGCTGCTTCAATTGCTGCCTTCCTTGTCCTCTCTAGGTCCCTTTAAACAAACTTAGTTTTAGCATTTCACATTTCCTCCATTACTGTCTACTAGCACCCAGTCAGCTCCAACCCCATGAGAGGAGTGGGAAGGGGCACAATGCATCCGAGCATCTTCTGCATCTTTCTTCCAAGCTGCAGCTCCCAGACTGCATGACAGTAAGCTTCCATTACAATGCTGTAGGACACTAAGCAAGTCATTAGGGAAATGCAACTAACACAAAACAAACAACAGCGAAACAGGAAAGACTCTGTAAAAAATGAATCCATCTTTCCAATTATGCTCTACCCAGGATACAACACACAAGATATCAAAAATTAAAAATAATCATTAAAAGAGGTCCTTGACTGAAAATTTACAGCCACGAAGTACAGAGTTGTTACCATGAGCAACGTTTATAAGTGAAGTCATTTTTTTTTGTATCAGCTGGTAAGAGACATTCTGTACAAACACTGCTTTGCTTATATAATCTTTTATCAACATAAATGTAACACCACTATAAAACTAATTCTTTATTTGAAGTTTTTGGGCTGATAACTTTTGTAATCAAGTTTTCACTCCAAGCAAACATTCATTATCTCATCTGGAATGCAGAAGAGCCATCATTATTCACTAACCTGTTTTGAACTCGCTTTTGGATTTATTAATTAGAAAACACTGCTTTTAAGAGTTTATTATTATAGTATGATGGTTAGAAGCATTACAGATGCATTGGCCTTCCTTCTGAGGCTATTAAGTGTCTGTTTTAATGAATAAGCATCCAACCTTCAAAACCACAGAGGCAGAAGAACCTATTTTACCCACAGGTGCCTCTCCTCCACGGTGGGTAAGCGGTTGCCTATCAGTCAGACGAGGCACTCTGCTTACTTGCTCCCCTCATGTTTTTCTTAGGAGCACCTCATGAACTACTCCTGGGCATGTAACTCAATGTGCCAAGCATGAGACCCCAGTACATAATGGGAGACATGGCTGTCATATGAGCAGATAGACGGGGCAGCACCTGTATGTCTCTCATGTTTTGTGTTGAGGTGATTTTGGGTACCTCCTACACAGACTGCACCTCCCACTGCCCCTGAAGGAAGCCTGACAAGTTGTCCATCCTTTTTTGTCAACTCGCATGCAAATTAAATACTCTGATGCTGCTGTTTCCTAACCTTACTGTTCTTTTTCTGATCTTAGTCTGCACTGTGTAGTACAAGTCTGCAAAGAATTCAGGGGATAGGACCACATTTGGCCATCATGCCCAGGAACATATCAACCAACTCCATCAACCACCAGAAAACCAACAAATCCTCCCAACGACTGGCTACACAATGTGACAAACCCATTTACTTGTACCAACAGACTTCTAAGGTACCACAGACCAAGCACACCAGTCTTCATGGCCAGGCATGCTACGTTCCAAGTTCCAGACTCTTATCATTTACAGTCTTGTCAGCTTTAAGGGCTGATATCTGTTGCACTTTAGTCTGCATATTACAATGGGGTGCTAGAAAAGCAACAGCACCTGCTTCTGCATGTGAAGAACAAAGAACAGAGTATTTCTTAGGTAATTTCCTCTACGTCTCCATCACCATGTATCTTCCCTGGATCTCAATCACAACAGGAACCACAATTCAGCAAACCTTATCAGCCACAGGCTGGATGTGGTCTGCTAAGATCTACTAAGACAAAAAGCACATAAAACCCACTTCATATACATTTCCCTCCATTCATTTGTTACCAAATTAACTGCATCAAAATTGTACTGGCACTGCGCTCCCATAAATGGGGTGGAAAAATTGCACACAGTCATAGAATTTATATCCATAACACAATGTATATCCATAAAAAAATAGATTAGGTTTATGCAAGCACATCAAATTGCTCATTTGAGTAGTACCCAAACTGACATGCTACTTCAAAATCTGCACTCACACACAATAGTGTATTATTTTATTATTTAAGTAAATTTGCAAATAATAGGCAGTTTCAACCCATGCAGATAATTGATCATTTTGGCTCAAAGTTCTCTGTAACTATGCATAGATACTTGCAACTTAAATCAATGAAGAAAACAGAACACTGGGAAAGAGTCAGCTAAACTCATGCCTGCAGCAGCACTGCACTAGATGGAGATTTTACATTTTGGTTATGTATTAAAAATGTCTGTGTATTAGATGAAAATGTAATTATACCCACTTACACTGCTGGGAATGAGTATGTCTGAAGGCTGACCGAAGCACACACTTCTGTGAGTTCTACCAGTGCAGCCTCTGAAGGCACCACTGTGTGAGAAGCTATTCTGTGAAAGGAAGCATACCACGGGTAGAGATTTGCTCAAAGAAAAACAATCAAACCCACCGAGAACTGTACCAAAAAGTCAAAGTTTAGTGTGATCGCATCATTCCAAATTTTATCATTCCTCAGTGTTCCTATAGTAGTTTGGCCTATAAGGATGCTAGGGAGGGACTCTTCATTACACAGAATCACAGAATCCCAAGGGTTGGAAGGGACCTCAAAAGATCATCTAGTCCAACCCCCCTGCAAGAGCAGGGTATCCTAGAGTACATCACACAGGCACTTAAGGACTGTAGTGGCAAGACAAGAGGTAACAGGTTAAAACTTAAAACAGGGGAAGTTTAGATTAGATATAAGGAGGAAGCTCTTTACTGTGAGAAGGTTAAGCACCGGAATGGGTTGCCCAAGGAAGCTGTGAATGCTCCATCCCTGGCAATGTTCAAGGCCAGACTGGAGAGCCTTGAGTAGCATGGTTTATTGTGAGGTGTCCCTGCCCATGGCAGGGGAATTGGAACTAGATGAACTTAAGGTCCTTTCCAACCCTAACTACTCTATGATTCTAAGCCCTCAAACATTTCTTACCAACTCTTCCTGTTTTTCCTCTCTCCCTCTAGGAATTTTTAAGCAGCTTACACAAAGTATGAGCCTCACAAGCCATTTGGGGCTACATAAAATTAAAAACTATTCCTCAAAGTTAGCAATAAAATCGTTATTCAAGCAGTCAGGCTGGAAAAAGGAATGCATTGTAAACATTCTACCCTGTATGAGTGCAGAGTAAGGAATCAAAAGTTTAAAGCTGATTTGTAGTTTTCTGTTCAAATTTAGGATACTGATTTTTATTTCTTTTTATAAGATAGGGTAAATACTCAATAGATTTCAATGCTTGGCGACTTTTTTTTTTTTTTTAATGCTTCATCAACATCTTTAATCAAGTCTTCTTTTAATTTGTATCCAGACTCATGTCATAGCCATTCAAGGCAGAGGAATCTGACAGAAAACAGTACTGATAGGGGTACTTTTCTCCTTGGGCACTTACAAAATACACCAAAGGCAGACATTTCGAGATCATAAAACTGATTGACTTCACATAAGTAAAACAAATACACACAGACAGGCACAAATACTGACTATGCAGTTTTAAAAATCAATCTAGCATTAGCCTGAGACCAAAGACATCAAATCTCACATTTAATCTTTATTTCTGGGGTGCCACACATAACCCTACTGCTGGGCAACAGGATACCTCTACTGATCAGTGGCTGCAGAAGACAAATGTTTTTCCAGTTTATCTCGGAAGCCACCAACGTGAAGTCAGTTCCACACAGCTGAGCTGATGTGACACAGAAGCCCACTTACCAGCTCTCTTGCTCAGTTTCACTGCCTTCCTTTCTAAGGCTACCCCAAATCTGAAGCTTGATCACTTGATAGTGTTTCATACATTCACAAAAAATAAATGGGAGCTTCTCTAAAAGCCCGGGAGTGTAGTTCTCCCTTCCTGCTAGAGTGAAATAATATCTCTCCCCCCTCCCCATTATAGAAATCCAAAGACAATATAGAAAAGTCATAAATCAGCATCCAAGATAAACTTTTGATGTTCATAATAAAAAGTTTAACCTTACTGCAAATGTTTTCAATTTTTATATTTCTCTTCTATGAGGACAAATAATAAAATTCAGCCATGAAATCTATTTCATTCTTCAAAATTTAAACCCTTAAAAACCCTACCCTTTAAAAACATACAATAGCGACATGCCAATATACCAACATCAGCTTGAAGGAAGAGCTAATGACATATGTGGCTTGAAATACAGAATGCAAAAGAATGCAAAAGGTAAGGTGAAGGTAAAAGGTAACTGAAGGTGAAGATAAAAGTCTGTGGAAAAGACAATACTGGAGCTGTCACTTCTCTAGTCCCAGCGTTCCAGGATCAGTTATTGAAAACTCTGCCTAATACATTCTCATACTAATCACAGAATATGAGGTTGGAAGGGACCTCATGGATCATCTCGTCCAACCTTTCTTGGCAAAGCATGATCGCTATAAACATTCTCAGACACAAGAAGGCTTTCTAAGTGTGTTATTGTGCTGTTTGACAATAAAAATATGTTCTCTAAGTCCAAAGCAGATAATTCTTTAGTCATACTTCCAGTAAAAACTATTTCTTCTATTTCATTAAGTATCAAAACTGGAATTTGCATTTTATCACTGAGTATATGCTGATGACTACTTTAAAATATACCTGGTTTACAAAAAAGTACTGCTTATTTGAGTGCTGTGTCAAGGTTTCTGCATAAGTAGCTGGAGTTAGGATGTAAGTTGTTTTTTTTTTCCCCTCTTTCAGAAAATAAACACTCAAATAAATGCAAGGAAAAGATCAGTTACATATTTGATAGGATGAACAGAATTCCATTTTACCTATTTCCCCAAACATGTTTTTTCCACCGGACAGCTGACTGGAGTTTTTGGTTTGTGTTTTTAATACAGCTGCCTTCCACGCTCCATACAATATTTGTCACACAGCAGATTAAGGCACTCCAGTTGATTCACCTGTGTTAAGGAATGCTTCTTGCTGGATATGTAGTTAATCTGTTTACAGATGTCTCCTGAAGGGCTTTTACAAGGCATGACTCTGTCTCAGGAAAGCCCAACTCCACATACCAGATGTCTGTTTACACCAGGACCAAGTGGGAAGGACAAGTCCAGGTACACTCCACATCTTACAACAGTGTAATATACATAGCACCAAAATACAGTTTAACCATATTAATCCTTAAACTGTACTTATATTAACAGTACACAAAGTATATTCTATATCATCTAATACCTTAGATAAAGTGGTTGCCCATTTTGTATTTGAAAAATACTTTAAAAATCATAAACCCTTAAAGCATGAAGTAAAAAGGGCCCACATCTAGCTTGCTACTTCATAAATAAGTGAATGGTTTTTATCAGTACAGCTTTATGGAACACACTCCTTACAACAGTCACTGAATTAGAATCAAACAGAATAATGCATGTGAGGAAAGATAAGATTCAGCAAAACAAAGGCTTAAATAAAATCTCTGATCATAAGAAAATAAGAAAAAAACTACTTTCAAGACTGCTAATCTTATTGTTCCATTGAGTATTGTGTTGCTCCACAGCATGGGAAAAGCAAACAAATCACAAACCCAAACATTAGAATATAATTTTTTTTTTTTTTTTAATTTTTATAAATAACTTATCTGTTACAAAGGCAGTTTACCCAGCTAAATCACAAAACCATCAACTCAAGATATCCAAATTAGGTTTTATTAATAAACAGGTAAAAACTGATTTGTCAATCTTCACATAGAACTGCAGATGAAGCTGAAAAACAAGGCCTCATTTTATAAACAAAATGCATTGAATGCAAGTGCTTTGGGTCTACTGCCTAATTACCTGGGATTGGCATTTTCTTTCCACATAAAAAAAAGCAAAGCCTTCAAAACAAAGGCCTCTGTGCATTCACATAGATCACTTGTAAAACTCCTAACAAAAGTGTCCACTGGCAAATGTTTATAGTGGGTGACAGTCTACTTTGTCTCTTGCTACATTATTAGCACTCCCTCCAGCCTCACGCTAAGTGCTGCTACATCATTCTTTGTGTGCCATCTTTCATGCATACTGTACTGGAATTCCATTTTCTTGATTTCCGTTACATACATCCCCGATCATGTGAATATTTTCTTTAAAAAAATAGATCATCAAAATAAAGAGATGCTTGAGGTTGCTTCAGTGTTCAAGTCTGTTTGATTTCTCTTTTCCAGCCTTTATTTCAGTTGTCCTAAATATTGCTATCCTTGTTTTCTATAAATATGAGACTTCACCACAAAGTCAGGTTTAGAAACCGGCTGCCGAAACAGGAAAGCATTTAAAGTCCTTGAACAAAGCTGTACGATGCTGCTGCTGTTGATTTTGGCACTGTATGTACTTCCCCAGCGAATTTCTCTTCAGGAGTCTGCGAGACACCCAGCAGATGAAGCAAGCTTAAATCGGATGCCGATCTGTTGGTGGGTTGAAAGTTTCTTAGTACAAAGTTTCCTCACGCCAGACAAAATGCTACCTTGTGTCACCCACCGTAAAACTCAGTGTACAGAGTGAACTATATGCATAACTCCTCCAACTTTTCCTGCATTTTTACCATGCTGCATCTGCAGGTCTTCACAGATCATCAGCATTTACAAGAGCAATGTACAGAATGAGCAGAGGAAAGCTATTTTGTGCATAGTTTCTTATTAATGCTCTTATTTTAAGGCATTGCTTCTCTCAGATAAAAGCTTAAAAAAAGGGGACATGACCGTGCTTAATCACTTAAAAGGAAAAAAAAAAAGAAAGTTAACAAAAAGACTATTACACTATACATACAGAAGTACAAGAAAATAATAAAGGTGAAGAAAAGAAATCACTTAAAGCAGGCTCTAGAGCTATGTACAGTAGGAAAAAGCTTTGGGGTATTTCACTGTGTGTATTGTACAGACAACGCATGCAGTTTTTCCTTTCCATCTTTAGATGTGATTGTACTTGGCTTCACAGAGATGTTTTCAGGGAAGGCAGAAAGTACCACTGATTTGTGAAGTTCTTCCCTTTATCGAAGGCACTATTATGGCAGCAAACAGTTTACATAGTTAAACCTTGTTCTTTTTAGATCTCCTCTGTGCATGTAGTGTTCCACTGAAAGCTCTGAAAACAAAACCACTAGCACTCTATTCCTTTCCCCTGTCAAAATTCAGTAGTGACATCGGGGCAGAAAAGAGAGCGGGCAACACCCAAGTACTGAACATGGAGTGTGTTACTGGGATACTGGTAATACTGTACATGGCTTAGGCAGCTGGCAACTGAGTCTTCCAGTAGATTACCTTTCAGCTGATCGATTTCAACTGCCTGTGACACAACACTGAGGTATTACTCGATCTGTGGGCTGACATTTAACATTAGCAAAATACCATCTTGTCACACCTTCAATTTTACAAAATCCTCCGCATAAATGCTTTTTTTTGCCCCCCCCCCCCGACTGGATAGTTCCTTGTAACATTTGCTATGGTTTTACAGAAAGTAATGAGCCTGTTGGCTCAGAAATGCCTGGGCATTTCACACTGTTCACAGCGATTTAAGGCTGGATGATTTAAAAAAGTACAGGCAGTACAACTCCACTGAGCTCCCTCATCTTCATCCGTGTCTGGAACAGTCTTTGGTGTTTTCACAATGGACCTCTGATCTGTGAGATGAAAGAAATAAGATAAGCAGTTACTAACCAAGAACAGAATGGAAAGAATTTTGAGATTATTTTTTTTTCTTTTCTGTAAATGAGAACTATCTTGTTCCTCTGAGAACAGCACAGTTATTGCAAGTGACAGAGGCAGCTTTTTACCACCCCCTTGACTACAGCTTGATTGTAAGTCAGCCAAAAGGCACAAGGTGAAACTATAAAAAGCAAGTTTCCCATCCCTTCCCTCTGCTTTCTTCCCCTTTTGGTCTCAGTTCAAAGCTGTTGCATGTAAAGGAGATAAAATGTAGAAGTTAATCAGCACAGGAAACACACACAAGATTTAGTAGTCTGAGGTCTATGGAGCAGTCTAAAATTCATTAAATCAAGAAGTGGTCTGTAACCTTTTGACACATTTAACATTTAGAACCTAGAATGAATATATGCAGCTCTTCCCCAAAACAAATAAGCAGTCAGATACACTAAAGTGAAAATCAGTGCCTATGTCTGCTATGCTAGAGAGTAATCCCCCCCCCGCCCCCCAAGCCCTGGGAGGGTGCAGGATGCTTCTGCCCCCCCCCTGCCCTGCACAGACCAGACACGGGAGTGGAGCAAATATATATTATCTTTATAGAGACCTGGTTTAATAGCTCAGAGAAGTCCTTTGCAGCCAGTGCACAAAGCCGTGCCAGCCCCCTCTCCGGTACCTAAGTGCTCAAGCATCCCTGTGCCCCCCCCTCTTTATGTCCCTGCTGCGCCCCTGGGTGCATGCAGCTGCTGCAGCCCAGGCTGAGAACTAACCCGAGCTCATCACACACACACTGACACAGCAAGGGCAAAGGGGGCAGCTCCAGTTCACACACACACACCCCACCAGCCCCAACCCAACGCCCCCTCGGGACCCCAACCCTACCAAAGCAATGGGGCTGTCGGGGTGCCCGAGGGGATGCAGCGGGGAGCTCCCCATCGCCCCGAGTGTGGGGGCTCAGGACTGGGGGGGCACGGTGGGGGCTCTGGTGCCGCCGGGGGGGCCCTGGTAGCGCAGCTTCGCGTGTTTCTCGCAGTAGAGCTCGTACCCGGCCCAGAAGTGTCCCCGCATCTTCAGGTTGAGGCCGCAGTCGGCGCAGGCGTAGCAGGATGGGTGCCGGTACCGCCCGTCCTGGATGCGCACCGCCTGCGTCCTGGGGGACACGGGGCCGTCACCGCCTGCCCCGAGCCGGGACCCGGCTGCTCGGGGTCGGTCCCCTCCCCCCACGATCCCCGTCCCGGTCCCGGTCCCGATCCCGATCCCGGTCCCACTCACGCGATGCCGCTGCCGCACTTCTCACACGGGGGCGGCCTCGGGAGCCCGGGCGCGGGTTTGCGGGCGCTGGGCGAGAGGCGGCTCGGGAAGGGCGCTG
>JAUELP010106373.1:0-10664 GCA_032357275.1 Micropsitta pusio
ATCCTTGGCGGTGTTCAAGGCCAGGCTAGATAAGGCCTTGGATGGAATGGTTTAGTGTGAGGTGTCACTGCCCTTGGCAGGGGGGTTGGAAGTAGATGATCTTAAGGTCCTTTCCAACCCTAACTATTCTATGATTTTATGACTCTAATATTATTCTGACTGTATTTATCAACATGTCTTACAAAACTGAGATCACTTTATAAAATCCTTTAAATGTAATCTCTGTAATATAATCTCAATTTTGTAAACAAAATCACCTTCCTGCAGCCAAAATTTTAACATATACAACAGAAAGGGAAAAAGATTGTCTTTCAAACCTGAAACTTGTGAAAAGGAGTCTAGGTAACTTCACATAGTGTGTGCAATTTCTTACCATTCTGGTGTATTTGACCTTGTTTCAGCTAAAGAAAAACCAATACTAAAAGATCATAACAAAACCTTTTGGTTTTGACAGTTCTTTCCCCTTAACTTACTCCCAGCATAGCTCATGTGCTTTTTAGAGATACATGTAAGCCTTTTTTCTGCACACACACAGAAACCAGACTTGATTATGATGAAAATGCAACTTCAGAATCCAGCATGGGGCCAAAATGCTTTCCTGACCTGCTGCCAGGTTTTACCTGAAATTGTCTAGTGCTTGTTTTACCTTGATATTGTCTTGTGCTTGCAGGCACATCCCATCTATAGAAGATATATTTGTTTCTAGAATAATAGGAAAGCACCAGCCCATCACATAAATTTAATGTTAAAAATATACATGACACTTTTCCAAACAGAGCAGTTTGACTGTTCAAAAAAACTCCTAAACCAAAATATCTGTGAAGAAGTTTCACAAGTATAGTTTTTGGAATTAGAATAAAAAAAACCTCAACAAATGCCAAACTCCACAGAAAACATACTTCAGGTTATACTTCAATTGTTACATATCTTTCTTTCTTAAAAGACTGGTTAGTGCACCCTTTCTTCCCTCTGTCAAGAATTATGAACCCAAGAAGTCCTGAGAGTTTGTAGTCTCTGAAACCATCCTCTCCTCCACTTCAATAAGACACGTGGAATTGGCTCTTCAGTGAGCTGAGAAGTCTTTGCTGAAAGACTATGTCTGTGTTATCCCACAGAAACAAAAAGGAAAGCAATTAAAAGTTTAACATCTGCATTTAAACTTAGTCATTTGACTATCTTGGATTCCGGTGAGTCCCAACTCTTGTCCGTACATTCTCTTAAATGTCCATTATAAAAGCAAAAATATTTTAAATTAGTAAACTATAAGTCCCTATCTTGCTCACATTATTACTTGGGTATCCTTTTTGGTTCATACGCACAAACAAAACACAGAGGAGTGTTAGTCTCCCAGACAAAACAGGCAGTTTAAATATCCAGTGAATAGCCTGGAAGAGACTCCATATGCCAAACAGACCCACTGGCAATATATTTGAAGGATCTTGTAAAGTTTTAGTCATACAAGTTCCATTGAGGGCAACCGAGCCTGTGCCACAACTGTCAAATACCTTCCACAACATGACACAAAAAGACAAACCTGTGATTCAGGTACAACCCAGTAATTTTACAGCCAACTGGCTAGACAGTTACATACCCAAATAAGTAGACACTTTAAAATGGTGGCAAGCTAAACCAAGATCTCCTGGTTTGGCTATATACAGATGTGAGTGTGTCTGTGCAAATATGAAAACTGTACCTTAAAAAAAGGGGAAGTAGAGCTTATTTCATACATATTAACTCAGAATAGCACCTGTATGAAGGCGAACTATTTTAAATCTTTGGACAGGATCTCATGATACTTTGGTTTCTCACTGTTAGACAAGCATTCTACTTATGTTAGATTACAATTCAGACATGACTTTCTAGTTGTACAATTATGAAAATAAATAATGGCATTACAGATGCATTCTGGGCTCCATTTTTACGTAAGATTCTATCTTTTATGCTCTAATTTTCACTTTTCCATTTGTTATGCTGATTTTTAAGTTGATGCTGCTGTCACTAAAAAAAGCCAAAGAGTTTTGGATCAGGTATTACAATATACTGTTTACTCCTCCTATGTACTTCAGTAGGCACCTTAGCTCAGTGTGTTTGCACATGTCCTTCAGTTTGAAACATTTAAAAGAATTATTAGTAATGCAGTTCTCAGGTCCTATAATCAAAATATTGGAAAATTGCACAGTTCTTTCGCTTTGGTTTTAGAATAAAGTGAAAAGGATAATCACCAAAATCAGACCGTAAACGATGCATATAGTTATGTTTAGCAGAGTTATCAGTCTGAAAATCCTATGAATAAAGATTAGGTTCCAAGAAAAAAAAACAAGGCAAACAATGATTTGCAATGAGCAATCCTATCAGCCTGGAGGAACAAACAAATAGGATCATGATTGCTCACGTAAGATGATTCCCCTAACCTACAGAGCAATCTCCCTGTCACATCTGAGTTTCAAGTGCCTTTCTGCATCTATTTTACAGTCTTGAAAAAACATTATCAATAGTGTGGAGTCTTGAGAAGAAAGGACGGTAAATCAGCTTTGGTTGTTGACTAATCAGATGATCGCAATTAATTACAACACCAATCAGTTCACTGGATTATTAGGTTCACCATTTTCTGATCACCTACTTACAGTTTGTAATACAGAGAATAAGAAGTCACAAAGCAGAACACACTCAGCACAGTACTGGAAAGTATGAAACACTATTTTGAATTAACTTACAGCAGAGCACAGAAAAGTAGAATTCAACTGTTTTTCAACTGTGTGTATACTGGTACTATCAGTGAATTGATTGCTACGGAAATCTCTCCAGCTGGAGTCTCACAAACCTGAGAGGAGCCTTTCTCCTCTACCAAACTAAAAATTCTTAGAAAGGCTGCCTTACCTCTTTTTTCTCCCCATTCCTAGTCTAGACTAGTTACTAGCATATTAATTCTACCTGTTGTTTTACTGTCATTATCCAATGCTCTATAGTACGTATAGCATTTCCTTCACAATTTTCATCTAGGCATCTCAAAATTCATTTATTATTTGCTTATGTTATTTCTTTCTAGCTACATTATTCATTATACAATATTGTTCCTGCAAAACTGCATTTTACTATTTCTAGAGTAATCTCTCCCCTCAATTTTCTTATTTTTATCCTTTAACTCCATTATAAACATCAAAGGATCTCTGCTGCTTCTCACTAATAATGTCTCACAGTGTTACTTTTTTTTAAGGTAAATACCTGTAAAAAATCTCATTATCCATAAATTGCGTAATAGTTTTAAAAAAAAAAACAACAAACAAGCAGCGATGCATACTAAGTTATAATTCTTATGCTTGGGCTAAATATGCCTTCAGCATAAAAAATAAGTATGTATATTCATGTCCTACTTTCATGTCAGTTAACCCGAAATTGCCAGAGTGTGTATCCTACCTCATATTATGTCACTTCATCATATCTCCAAATGGCATACTGAAAGATGATGAAAGAACTGACCACCTAGCATGCCCTTCAGCTTAATGAGTCATTGCGCAACACTGCTGCTTGAAATAACCTGTAAAAAGAGAAGGGAACCACTCTACCACAACCCTACTTATACTCACCTAGTCCATGCCATATAAACCAATGAACAAACCCTCTCTGCTACTAGTGTTATTGTCAATGCTGTCTACCCCTTTGGTTTATACCCCAGGGATGGCGTCTGACAACTTGGCTCTTCTGCCGAAGCAAACTTCTTAGAAAACCCTACACTGTGCTGTCTCAATGCCTGACTCTGCTGTATGTCACAGGAATTGTTCTGGGAACAGAGATTACATATTGTCACAGATTTCATGTTTCCCTTTTCATTTTAACACATATCCTTGGAGTCATTTAATTTGTTCCTGTTAAACTAAACACCAAAATTCACACTTCCCATTGGGCATTCGGATGCTTATGAAACTCTTGCATGAATAGCAGGCTCTCTTCTCCCACTTTGTCATTTGCTTTGCCAGGGAATGTACTATTATGTTTGCCTTCAGATATTCTTTCATCTCTAAATGTACACATGTAGCATGTTACTCTGTTTGCTTCATCCTGATACTTCCTATAAACTGAACCAAATTACTTGTATGCAGTGAAAGAGGACAACCCCTCACAAGCATTCTGCCCCTTCCCTCCCAAACTGACTTCATAGGAGCTGTATCTGAGTAAAAGCTTCTGCAGAATCATCATGTTCTTTATTTCATGATCACTTTTGTGCATCCTATTTCCATCAGCTCTCACCTTAAAAAGGGGCTTTTTAAGAACTGTATGTTCTTTGGGCCAATGGGCAGAGTGTGTTTGTGTTCTAACAACCCACGACTGACCAACCACAAAAAAAAGAGTGGGATGAGAATTATACAAACCGAATACCCGAAGCTGAGAGCTGGTTTCAAGTACAAAGTTACAGATGCTCTGGCAACCTTCAGCCCCAATCTCTTGAAATCACCTACACTACGGGATTTCTGCAGTTGTGGTAATTCTGTAGTTGACGGATAAGCATTCCCTGAGTGCCAGACACTCATTAGACTTGCCTTTATGCGACCTGCTTTTACAACACATCCAGTGTACAAACTTCACCTTTAACACAGTGCTTTGACTGTAGTGGTGTTATGCTTGGGAAGAGTTTAATCCTTAGTATGCTTTGTGTGCCAGTCAGAGACCAAATTAGCAGAAAGATAATTACAGCTTATAAAGGCGTCTGTTCTTTTATGAATAAACACTCATTCTAATTTTGTAATTATTATTTTACCATTCTCAGGTAATTGTCAGTTACTCAACAACATCGCTTCCTCTGGTACAGTGCAAATACAATTCCCAGAATTACAGCAGAATTTCTTATACGAGGTATAAAGACTGCAGGTTATTTAATACAACTTTAGAAAGCTCAGTGCTTACTCCCTAGCTCAGACATTTCCAATGCTAAATCTTACTGAAATAAGCATGCTAATACCTAATACTAGAGGATTTTTGTTTTCCTTCCTGAACAGGTGGCTCTGATAAAATGACACTCCATCAGGATGCTAACTGGATGAATCAAGTATCACAATGTTCCAGTTCTTTGTGCTTGAGTTATCTTCCTGCCCAGACTGGGAGGGATATTAAAGGCTCATGTGATCATAACTGATAAACTACCTGTCTGTTTTGCTCAAGATGATTAACTCAAGGACACTGAACTGAGAAAGGCAGAATTACCATGCAATTTATTAATTATGCTTAAAGTCATTCCTACCACTTCTGTGTTATTTGATTTACTTCATTTTTTACATACCTACCTACTCACCTGACAGCTTCACATACCAATGCCCATGGCCCAGGACAATGCACTGATATGTAAAGGACCCCTCTGCTGCTCAGCCTAAAGCCCTGACCCTGTCCCAGCAATGCTGCAGCAGTACTGGCCCCCAGCCCTGTTTCTGGCTTGTTTGGATTTCCTGCCTCAGCCTTGGACCTGGCTTGATCCACTGCTGCTGCCTGATGCACCCTGAAGTGCCAACAGGACCCTAATTGTGTCTCCCCAACTCTGCTCCTCTGGCTGAGCCTGCTGGTGAGGGCACTGTGGGTCCATGCTGCATCTACCCTCACTTCCTTGCTTGGAGACTGTGGGGAGCAGTCCCTGCTCCTGCTGCTTCCTGACACAATTCATTAGGTAGCTGACTCTCTCAATTTTGCTGTTCTGGTTGTGATACTCCTTCTCTTTCACTCCTAAAGCTCCTGAAGACTGAGCACTGCTTTTGGTTAAAGGTCTACTATTCTGAATGCCCTAAGACCTGCATACTTAACTAGGCTGATGTCATAAGCCTTCACAAGTGCAAAGTATATAGTCTCCATCTGAAAGCCACTGCATCTCAGCTCCTCAATAAACCAAAAGCCGTCAGTATGTCATATTTAAATTATATTATTTTATTTATGCATAGACTGGAAGGTCACAACATCCCTGTACTTTCCTCTCTATCCTGTAGCTTTTGTTCTATGGGATGTTATGCTGCTGAGGGCCCTACACTCTCCCACACCATGTGGGGTACAGATACTGGAGGACCCTCAGCAGAGGCTCAGCCTTTCTTCCCTAGCTGCCAGGATCACATGATGACTTCAGTTTTGCTGGGTACAAGCACCTCTCCCTGCATCCTTGGAAGTGTCACGCTGGGAACAAACTTCTTAGCTGCATGAAACCACACCAGTGTTTAGACGAAGGTAAGAGCTGTACACCCACACTCCAGAAACCCTCTGGTACTGATGGGTGCCACTGAACAAACCAGGAACACACAGGCACTGTATGGACTCTTCTGCTGCAGGTAGCTTACAGAAAAGCTATTTGAATTTCATACGCAATATTTATTCTGTACCAACTTCCTCTGGCGACCCATGGTCTACCCTGACAGTAGTCACTCAGAGTTACTGAGAAATAACCATTCTGCAGTTCTTTGCTTTCAGTTCACCCACTGTGTAGACAAGTCTAAGGCAAAACTCTTGCTTACAACACCCAAGCTGTAACCCTTACTCAGTATCAATTTAACCTTTAAGCCTACTTCTCACCAATCATATCTGCACTCTTGCCTGATCATTTTACCTAAATTGTTGCCCTCAGCATCAAAGTATTAAGCCATTCAACACCACTGTCATGAATGTCACCACCTCTCCGAGAATCTCCATAGAAAGCAGAACCCTGGCCAGATGGAAAGCACAAAACTCAGTATTTACCCACAGTTTTTCGGGCTGTGCTGGGCAGCTCCAATTACTGCCTCTGTCAGTCAGTGGTACTGCTGTGATAGCTGCAGCCAAAGCCACTTGAACACATGTGGCTGAATGCTGGAGTTTCAATCCACACAGTGAAATCTTTTCTCAGAACATCGCTAATTAGACTGAGCTGTTAACAGTTATAATTCAGATGGCAAAATCTCATAAACCTGCCTTTCTATTTGCTTTACCCTCTTACAGTAATCATTTCAGTATGCTGCCCACCCCCTTCCCCTGAATTTCCCCAAATAAAAGTGCTTTAGGCCACTTAGGTCTTCAATTTACACAGTCATAACCCAAACTCCAGTTGAAGAGTAGCACTACAACCTGCCCCAGAAGATTCAGGCAGCCTGTCATACTGTAAACTTGCTTTAGAAATCCACCCTGTTAACTGAACGAAGCCTGACAGCCAAAAAATACTGCAGTGCCAGAGAAGTTGATTGCTACTATTAATACCCAGAAGGAACAGCAGTAACGAGCACGAACTCTGAAAGTACTTCAACGATCAAGTGCAACCATCTTTAGCCCAATGAAGTAATTCTGAAATAAACATAAAAGACTTTTGGAAATATCTCAGTAAAAAAGCTCAGAGAACTCCAGAGAAATATGGAGGTATCAGTGACATTGAAAAATAACACCTAAATGTTCCCAAGTTATATTAGTTACTGACTTAATTTTCATTAATTAATGAAAAGTCCACTGGGTTTCCCTTATCTCCATTCCTTCAAAAAATGTAGTATTAATATTTTGCATAAAATTTCAAAGTTTGATCCCAACTCTGATGGATTTAATTGATTTTAGAGACTTGCAAATGGCACTTCAGACACTAAGTAACGGTCAATACATTTTTTCTGACTATAATTTCATCTTCATGCAAAAAATTTTAAAAAGCAGCTTGTAACTGCAATTCTGAGATTGTCTATTTAAGTAAACATCTTATTACATACATTCAATGTCATAACTACGTGTTTCAATTTAAAATCCCATCAAAACACCAACCTACTAATTCACAAAACTTTATTTCATAAACCGTTCTATGACTTAAAATTAGTCCTAACAGAAATTAAAAGCAAACAAATGAATACTTATTAACCTACACTACTATAATTGAAAAAAGATGTTTCAAATGGAAATCTTTCTGCAGTTGCCTGGCTGACATTTGAAAGTAATGATACTTGCAATTGCTAACCAGTTCATCATGATGGATTATAAAGAAATTCAATCACTAAAAACTTCAGTAATACCCAAATTGAGTTGGCCTCTGCAATTGCGATTCAAGCCCTTTTACAGAACAATCACGGTACGTTACCTACACTGTCACTTTTCACCTCCACAGGACATCTACTGCGCAGGATGGACTTATGTGATGTAAATCAGAATTATGCTGTAGAAGGGGTTGGTTTCTGTCAGCCTGCTCACCTCTGTCCACTAGTACTCCACGACCAGCTTCTCTTGCAGTAGTACCCTTGGGTAAATCTCATCCAGTTTCATAGGTCTGACTACATGTGTTTTCTCCAATTAGTCCTTAACCTGTTCCTTGCCCATTGCTGGCTCCACCTTTTCTTTTCTAAAACACGCTGAAATGTACAGTAGTCTAGGAGCAATATTTGCCTGATAAGACTGAGGCATGAAAGGCGATGAGTTCTTCAGTCCTTTCCCTTTTGTCCATCACTATTTTGTGTTCCCCATGCATCAGCTGACTCACATTCCTCTCAACGTCTTTCACTTTCATGATACATATGCCTGTAAAATCCCCTGCCATGACATTTTATGATCTTTTATGCAGTTTGCTCCATCTGGGCTTTGACCTTCCTCATTTCACCCCCAGTTGCACAACCAAGGCTTTTCATACTCCTTTATTGTTCCCCTTTGCACTCCTTGGTCTCTTCCTGTTCTTCAGGAAGCTTTGTGTTTACCCGAGTGAGCCTTCTGCCATAATTTGTGGTTTTCCCGCACAACAGGGTGGTTTGTTCCCAAGTTCTGAGCAAATATTTATTTATATTTGGTGAGCACTCTTTTCCTGTGAAGCAGTTCCACAGCTGATTCAAAATCCATTGAATTTGTAACTGCCATGGATACAGTGGTGATGCTGTCTGAAGGAATGATCAAAGCATAGGCAGTTATGGATAACAATCAAGTTAAAATGGAAATTAGACAAATACAGTTTAGAATAACAATCTAAACATATAGTCCAGGCCCACAGGAGGATTATACCAAATGCAATAGTCTGTACTTCTGGCTGAACATACCGATGTGAAGCTGCTGCAGGTGTATCTACCCAGTAAGGCCAGTTAGCCTTCCAGTTCTACTGCTGACATCAGTCCTGTCTCCTGCCTGGATATCAAGGGCTGACAACAGTAGTATTGCTGAGTGAGACAGCAGCAAGAATTGTGATGAGGCCACTAAATTCGTTTCACATGAACTATGAAAAGAGCAGAGCAAAATCCACACTGGCATCTGCTGGAAACTGTTCTGTTTCTCACTGCGCAGATTTTGAGCACAAACAAGTATTTATTATTGGTAAGATAGGTTAATAATTTATTTTTTAGTGACCATATGAGCCTTACAAAATAAAAAGCACAAGGACAGAGCTTCAACAGGGAGGAGTAAATGTGAAATGAATAAGCAGGAAAGGGATGAATAACCTTAGATGCCTGCCAAGAATCACATTCCCAAAACTGCTGCATGTCTGCACCAAGGAAAACTCCAGCTATTCAGATGTCATTGAAATACAATCAATCTCCTTGACAGAAGGAAAGAAAGAAAGAAAGAAATGGTACTATTTGTATTACTGGAAACCAAGAAGAGAACTGGTGGATAATTTCACTATTATCTTCAATAATATATTCCTGCACTTGACTTAGAGTGGGAGTCACTAGGTTAGCTTGGCTTATATGGAGAAATGGAAGTCACTTACTTTCACTGTGTGTCAACCACCTCTAAGGTTTTTGATAAATGAAAGCCAGTACATGACAGCTATCAAAGTATTAAATATATTTCATTTCCTACATATTTGTTTTTACCTATTATGTCTGATACTACAAGACAAGTTTGCAAGAGCATCCCCCAAACTTCCTGTGTACTAACTAGAAATGTGTATTTACTTTGCTAAAGCATGGTCTATCAAAGTTCTCACACACTTGTAGGAAAGGAAACAAAAATTGTATGAAGGGATTACGATATTTTCACTTTGTAAACACTAAATCTTAGAAGTTTACAGTCTAAAGATGATTTACAATAACGATCTACCCAAGGCCTTGAAGAATGGCTATGTAACACATCCACTAGCAATAAAACATAATGATAGGGCTCATAATATGAAAAACTAACATTTGTTTACATAAATTACCCCCCATTTAGTAATTACACTGTATGTCTGCAATAAGGTCAAGCAAAATGCAACCCTGGCAGAAGCAATACTGCACGCATTATAGTCTAGACAGATACGTCAGAGAATTATGGGGGATAATTAATCAGTTAATGCTTTCCATGTGTTTCATGATATGTGGAGCTGCAATTCTAGAATAAATTTTTTGTGCTAATGCAGGCACTTTCTGCTTTCTTAAAAGAAATAATACCACCAACTGCTGCTATTCAGGCCAGACAGTCCTGAAAAAAGAAAGTATATAGCTATACAAACACATTCAAATCCCCAAACAGATGCGCACACATCTTTCTTTCTGGTTTATTAACAAGTAATGATATATTTTCATTATAGATAATAATAATGTCAAAGTATTTAAAGTACCTATACTTTTGGAGGCGCAAATGGTGAAACAAACTCAGCATTTACAGGTCATCTGTGTATATGCAAATGTGACATACAGCAGTAGTACAACTCCAAACAGGCAGTACTCCATTCAGGTGCCTACTTAAGCAAGCCACTTAAAACAAGTCATAAATTGCTTTTATAATCAAAGAAAGGT
>JAUELP010108307.1:0-10997 GCA_032357275.1 Micropsitta pusio
ACTTGCTGAGGGTGCACTCAATCCCACTGTCCATGTCACCGACAAAGATGTTGAACAAGACTGGTCCCAACACCGATCCCTGATGGACACCACTCGCTACCAGTCTCCAGCCGGACATCAAGCCATTGACAACAACTCTTTGATTGTGGCCGTCCAGACAGTTCTTTATCCACCAAGTGGTCCACCCATCAAATTGATGTCTCTCCAATTTAGAAACAAGGATGTCATTTGGGACAGTGTTGAACGCTTTGCACAAGTCCAGGTAGATGACGTCAACTGCTCTGGCCATGTCCATCAGTCCCGTGGCAACATTATAGAAGGCCACCAAATTAGTCAGGCAGGATTTCCCCTTAGTGAAGCCATGCTGGCTGTCACCAATGGGAATATCACCCCAGTTTTGACAAGAACAAATTAATATCTCAGGTAGACACCACTTGCATCAGCATTTCAAGCAATCCAGGTTGTTTCTGGAGAGTGTTGATGATAACTTCCTCTTCCAAGTGATAGAGGAACCAGTGAGGAGAAGTACTCTGCTGGATGTCATACTCACCAAAAAGGAAGGGCTTGTTGGGATGTGAAGGTCAAAGGCAGCCTTGTCTGCAGTGACTACGAGATGACGTTATTCAGGATTTTGAGGGCAGGGAGAAGGGTGAAAAGGAAGCTCACAACCTTGGACTTCAGGAGAGCAGACTTCGGCCTCTTGAAAGATCTGCTTTGAAGTGTCCCACAGGATGTCCTTAATGGAAATGGGGCCTGAGAATGCTTGTTAATATTCAAATATCACGTCCTCCGAGCTTAAGAGTGCTGGGAAAAAATAAAAAAAAAAGGGCCAGGAGGCCTGGATGGATAAACAAGGAGCTCCTAGCTAAAGTCAAACACAAAATGAAGCATACAGAGGATGGAAGCAAGGGCAGGTAACCTGACAGGAGCACAGAAACAACATCCAAGCACCAAGGAACAAAGTTAGAAAAGCCAAAGCTCAAATGCACCTAAGGGATGTCAAAGGCAAAAAGAAGAGGTTTTATAAGTACACAGGTGACAAATGGAAGACTAGGGAAAATGTAGGCACATTGCTCAATGATACGGGGGATCTGGTTACACAGACATGGAAAAGGCTGAGGCACTGAATGTCTGCTTTGCTTCAGTCTTTCTCATCAAGACCAGCCTTCAGGAATCCCAAGTCCCATATAGTAATGTTGGAACAAGGAAGATGTATTCTTGGTGGACAGAGATCAGGTCTGGAAATACTCAAGTAAACTGGACATAACATAAACCCATGACCCTGATAGTATTCACCTGGAAGTTCTGAGAGAGCTGACATGTTGCTGCAAAGACACTTTCAATAACCTTTGATCAATCATGGCAAGAGAAGAGTCGAAAGCATGGAGGAAAAAATATATCACTTATACCTTTAAGAAGGGCAAGAAGAAAGACTCAGGGAATCACAGGCCAGTCACCTCACCTCAGACCCTGGGAAGGTGATGGAGCAACTAATCCTGGAAACCATTTCCAGGCACATTATGGACAAAAAATTCATCAGGAGTATTCAGCATGGCTTCACATAGGGGAAGTAATGCTTGACCAATTTGATAAACTTCCATGAAGAAATGACTGGCCTGGTAGATGAGAGGAGAGCAGTGACTATAATCTACCTGGATTCAGTAAGGCCTTTGACACTATTTCCTATAAGATCCTGTTATATGACAGAGTAGACAAACTCTTGATGTATGGGCTGGATAAGCAGACAGTGAGGTGGGTTGAAAACCAGCTGAATAGTCAACCCCAAGAACAGTGATCAGTGGCACAAAGTCTAGTTAGAGGCCAGTAACTAGTGATCTCTCCCAAGAGTGAATAGGTCCAGTCCCATTCAACATCCTCATTGATGATCTGGATGATTGAGCAGCATCTACCCTCAGCCCGTTTGCAGCTGACACCAAACTGGGTGGTATAGCTGATACACCAGATAGCCCTGCTTCTGCCTCAACAGGCTGGACAAACAGGAACACAAAACCCTTAAGAAAATCAAAAGAAGTGCAAAGTCCTGAACCTGAGGTAGAACAACTCCAGGTGCCAATATAGGCTGTTGGCCACCCATCTGGAACACAGCCTGCCACAAGAGGACCTGGCTGGCCAGATGTACACCAAGTTGAACAGGAGCCAGCAATGTGCCCTTCTTGCAAAGAAGTTCATGATATCCTGGGCTGCATTGCCAGCAGGGTCAAGGGAGGTGATCCTTCCCCTCTACTAAGCCGTGGTAAGGCTATACCTACCATGTTCAGTTCAGCACTACACAAGGCAAGACAGACATGGACATACTGGAGAGTTTCTAACAAAGAGCCATGCAGATGATTAAGGGTCAGGAGCATCTCTCCTATGAGGAAAGGCTAAGATTACTGGGATTGTTTAACCTGGAGAAGAGAAGGCTCAGGGAGGATCTCACGAATGTACATAAATACTTGAAGGGAAGGTGCAAAGAGGACAGAGCCAGGCTCTTCCCAGTGGTGACCAGTGACAGACAAGAGGCAGCATGCGCAGACAGAAAACACAGGAGGTTCCCTCTTAACAGCAGGAAACACTTTTGTTACTGTTAGGGTGACCAAGCACTGAATCAGGTTTGTCCAGACAGTCTCCATTCTTAGAGATACTCAGAAGCTATCTGGACATGATTCTGGGCAACTGGCTGTGCATGGCCCTGTTTGAGCAGGGGTTAATGGACCAGTGACATCCAAAGGTCCCTTCCAACCTCACTCATTTTGTGATTCTGTGAGTCTGATTCAAAAGTAATATGAGACTAAAACCAAAAATCATGCTATCTTTAAAATCTGCCTCATAGCATAAACCTAGTAAACAATACAGATGCAGACATTCCTAATTTAATGTATCTCATTTGAAGTTAAAACAAAAATGCTTTATACGACTAGGTGCTGTCACACATTGTTAAAGATTGTCTTCTAAGCATAAACTTACAGTTCTTCCATCACCTGAATCTACTGGTAGTACACAGGGTCAAGGTTTAAAGAGCTTTTCTCTTTCTATGAAATACCTAGCATTTGCACATATATAGGCTTTCTTTTACCTAAACTGGATTTTATCTTTCCATTAAACAATTCACCCTCTGAAAACAAACACTCTATTTTTCATACACCTATACAGCATTCTAAAGCTTCAGAGATTTTGTGTTATGGATTTTTTTTTTTTTCCTTTTCCCCCAGATTTGAGCTGAGAAAAATGAAAGATAAAATGGTCACATATAAAAACAGAAGAGAGCAATCTGGTCAGCTAGCTCCCTGATCATTCAACAAATGTTGCAGACAGCACCATAACGTTACTGCATTTTTCAATATGTTTTAATGTATTTTATGATGATGTTTCCTGTAGTTTTCTTTAGAAATTACTCCAGAATGAAAAAAAAAAAAAACAAAACCAAAACAAAACCTTAATTCACTGGATATTTTCTCTCTTTTCTCTTATGTGCATTCAACCTAAAATTTGCTTCGTTTTTTCTTGACTTGCCTTTCCTTTTTTATAGATCTGATTCAAACTATAAGCACAATTGAATATCTATATATTCACATTCTCTTACTGTCACTAAAACCAGCTATTTATAACTTTATATATCAAGGCATTAAAGAAAATCTGTAACATTTAACTTAAATCCTTGTGTATTCATTGCTGCCTTACCTGTTTAAGAACTTACAGCTGAGATACACAGGTATCTAGCTGATGGTAGACCTGTGTCTCCAGTACCTGAGGCAAACAGCCAAATGATGCTTTCATCAGCATCAGTCATTTTAAAGGTTTCTTCCTTTTTAAATTAACAGATCTCCCCACCTCCTTTTGTAACTAACAGCCTGGGCACTCTTGCCCTATATTCATATACCTTTATCTATGTGCATGCAGGCTTACACACATATAAACCCTTTTCTGGTCTTCCCAAAGAAGCCCCAAGATCAGGTCTCCTATCTTCTATTGAGCTCCTCTGGTTTCCCAATATTTTCTTTTCCCGAATCTCATATAGGTAAAGTGGCCTTAATCTTCTTCAGTTTAACCTCCTGCTAGTAATTAATGATTTTCACTGATCATTGCACACTAGTCACAGCCTCCCCAAAGCCTCTGCACCGCAACAGAGACACAAAATAAAAATGTAGCTTTATTCAAGAGACTGGTGCAGCTGCTGTTCTGAAGCTGCTTAGCCCAAATTTGTTTGCCATGGCAGACAGGAATGCAGGCAATGGGACAGAAGAAGCACTCCTACCTAGATTTTTGGTTTTGTATACAAATTCTTTGACTCTTCTCACAGTTTGCAAACCTTATTCTCCATTTGCACAGATAGACAGAAATGTATGCAACCCTTCTTACATAGATCCTTAGAGGAGAGAATGTGGAAAAAGGTAGCAGAAAGAAGCAAATGTCATGAAAGAAGATGATGGAGGCTGGGGGAAAATTTCTTAGTTTTTCACACTTTCTCCCTTTCAGAATAGATTCCACACCTCCACAGCTTTTGATCAATAGGGAATATTGCATCAATCATGAATTCTTGCTTTATCTTTCCTGAAACTTACATTCTACAAACGTGATAAACTGCTCATACTTTGTGTGCTTCCTTCAGTTTATCAGCCAGGCAGCTTGAATCATTTTGATAGCAAATATCCAAGACAAGATTACATATGCTTCACTTAAAACTCTTCAGCCAACTTTCCTTACATGTACTGAAATTTGTCTGGGATTATTCTTCTCTTCAAAGCCAGACTTTTTACCTACGTCCCCTTCGTCTTCAATGTATTTAATTCCTTCTCCAATTCTGTATTTTTGCTGGCTTTGTGATGAGTATGACAGAGATCTCTTGCATTGTTAACATAAGTCTTATTCCTCCTTACAAAAAGTTCTATTAATTTTTTCTACAGAATTCCATAGCTTTTCTACTTTTCTCATAGCATTTAGGGTCATAAGCGCAGTGACTATGACATCATCTTGCATGCAGCATAGAACAGCAAAGCATAGAACAGCAAAGCATCAAGGAAACCCTTTGTATGACAGCTCACTAACCATGACTAAGGTAAGTAGCAGCACCACCAAAGTGGCTTATTAGTTGGATTTGGTTGGCTTAAACAGAACTTTTATTGAAACTCTACTGGAAATAATATATCTTGCAGAAAACGGGAAATACACTCCGCTACCAGTATAAATAAACAAAAGAGAGAAAAAATATTTGACTAGCTGTGGATTAAAAACCCTCCTTCTTTCTGTCTTTAATAATGGACTTTTTATTTGTTGTACTATACTGAGCAAACTGTAATATCACAAATACAGAAAATGTACATCTGAAATCAAACTCCCTCCTGGTGTAAATTCCATCTTTACTTTGGATTGATCTGCTGAAGCTATATATTTCTTAAAGAAGCTACCCGAACATCTTGCTTTGAGACCAAAGCAAAATCACACCTTCTTACTCAAGTCTTTACATCTTCGAAGTCTGTTAAGAGAATGCACCTTATAAATTTAATTCTACACTCCACTTATTACACTTTGCAGAAGTTGATATAAAGAATTTCTTCTTATTCCTGTGAAAAAAAGACCTTTGCAAATCTTCTCAGTCCCCTGAGGCAAAGCTCATAAACCTTGGCAACTTTGCCCACAGTGTTTTCAAAGAGCTCCACTGGAAAAAGCTTTTCTTGGTACTTATTATCTGCTCTGTCCAAAGTTCACCTTCCTCACTGGAATAGAAAAAAAAAAAAAAAAATATAGTGACAGACAGATGTAAGTACGTTAGGTACTTCTGCTTTTTAAAATCTCAATAAGAAGCTTCTGAAAAGCCAGAGGGAAGAGAAATCTACCCTAAAGATGGGAAGAGACTGCAATTTGGAAGGATTCTAAACCAAAATCTCCTGCTTAACCCTTGACTGTAGCTGAATGTTCCAGATTCCTTCAAAGAGAATAACTCCAGTTGCACTGATTGCTTGGTATGTTGGAACATCTCAGGAATCTCAACTCAATGTAAATAGAGAAGGGTTAATGTCTAGTCAAGTTAAAATAGAAGGTGCCTACTCCTTCAATTTTCTGAAACCTATTGCTTGTAGTGGCACAAAGTAAGGTTCCTCAACACAGAGAATAAATGTTCTGTAAATGTTAGAAAAATATGGATACCTTTCCTCAGAAAGATACAGTAGAAGTCTTGCTACTTGACAGCACACTAAAGTTCAGGGATGGAAGAAAACCATACCATCATTTATTTGAGAGCTTTCATTATTTTCTCCTTCTACTTGATTCAAGAGAAAACCTGAACACTAGACTGGCACTAGACAAAATGTGTACGTATAGGGACTTTTTAAAAATTGTGCTTAGTCAACACAAATACATTTTGAAATCAAGTGCAAAACTTTGCATGCACACACTGCTTACCAAGGAATGCATCCTAAGTCAGGTCTGGTAAATGAAAGTCAAAAAATAAAATGAGGAAGATCTTGATGGAGAATAATGAAAAAAAGTTAGAGTGGAAAATGCAATTCATAGAATTTTTTTTTTCAATCTGAGCAAAACAGTTTGGGAAAATGAAGATTCTGAATATATACCAGAAGATGCTGGGTACAATATTCTCGAACTGAACTCTAAGAAGTATGTGTCACCTAAAAAAATTCTCTATATCCATCTCCCTACAGAGTTCACTCTGGTTCACTGTTTCCTTTGGTGCTATTGTCTGCCATGGGGTTACCATCAGAGAACACTGGTAGGCAGCACTTCCCTCTAACATCTATTTTCAACCGCCTAAATTGGTCTTCATAGGATTCCATTGTGCACACTGCAAAGAAACTTGTCTTGTTGCCAGCTAGAACTGTGAACTACATGTCTTTCTTTTCTTCACTGTTCTTTTTCTGGTTCACAAGCAACCTCCTACCAAAAGCAGAATCCGCAGAAGAGACTACATCCAAGCAATAATGCAATGAAAAAGTATGAAGAGAAGCCCAGGTGGCCACCTTGCAAATTTCCAATGTGGAAGCCTTCGACCTCTCCGCCCAAGAAGCAGCTATAGTCCTAGTGTAATGAGCTTTACAAACCCTGGGAGCCTCTTTACCCTTAACTACATACGCCTCCCTAATACAATCCCTTAACCATCTAGCTAAGGAACTCTTAGAAGCCATTTGACCCCTCTTAAGACCCCCTAAGAGTACAAACAATCTGTCAGAAGATATGAAATCTTTGATTCTTCTGTGATAAACCCTAAGTGTTCTTCTTACATCCAATTTATGCAGCCATTGCTCTTTGTCATCGCTGGGTTTAGGGAAAAATGAGGGCCAAGAAACTGTCTGGTTTAGATAAAACTCATATGCCATCTTCGGGACAAAAAAAAAAAGAAAAATTAAAAAGAGGAACCATCCAAAGAACTACTTTGTTTCTGACGGAACTTTATGCATGTTCTATATATCAAGATTGAAGTACTATGGGATATGCCGAACAAAAATCAATTAAAACTGCCATTGAAACAACTACACACATAAACACAACACTTGACACAAGCACATGGAAAAACATTATTTTTGTTGCATCTCTGCCTGAGTTACATAGATAAAAAGGCTCCCATGAATAATAAAAGCAACCAAAGAGAAAAGGAAGCAAGCGCAAGATTCCAATATATGTGATGCCTAGGGAAACTTTAGCTCACTTGGATATTAGCCTACCTTTTATGAATTGGACAGCTTCCCTTAATTTGCCAGCAGTATGACTTGCAGAGGACTGATACTTCAGATATGACTACACTGCAGTGACTGCAAGGTAGTTTAGCTACACCCAACCTAGCTTTAAACCAGTGAGGCGGTATGGGTAACTGTCTAGCTCAGTTCAGTCTGGGCTAACTCACTCTGCTTCTTAGGTTGGTTCTGCAGCCTGTGCTGCCTTGTAAACCTGATACTGGTACCTGAATTAATTTAAAGCTGCTTTGGACAGATCCAGATCCTACTACGTTAAGCAAGATTTCTAGTAAGAAGGCTTCTAAATAAGTACAGAAGATGACCACTATGTTTTCTAGTCAAATATTATACTGTGTTCTGATGAAAACAAAGCAAGGATTCTAATCAGTCCTTCTTATCAAAGCTCAGATTTCATCAGTGAAAAAAATAAGACTATCAGCCCAATATAGGCCATTAACTAAGAAAATCTTAAATCCCTTTTGGTACTTAACAGAACCTGGAACTACCGGGAACACAGCTCTCATTCTCCCATACCAAATCATCTTTCACTTCATCACTACAACTGAGACTTCTGATGATATGAACTGAAAATAACACCAAGAAATCCTTCCTTAGTCAGACTTTTTTAAAAGAACTTCCCTGGTAATGTCTTCTCTTCACATATTATCGAGAAACTGATACAACGAGCAAAGATTTATGAATAAAATCATCTGATCAGAATGCTAACATTAAGAACAGAAGTATGTCTGATGACTTCATTAACATCCCATGGAAAAGATTTACCTTCACCTGTGTTTCAGGGTAAATGTAATCTCATGTTTTCTTTAGAACAGACCTACCCAGAAGACTGCCTCCTACAACAAGACGTAGTAATGCCTGCATTTAGATTTGATTAATTAGATGCACCGTTTAAGAACTGACTTGCTATAGACAGGATTACTCTAAAAGAATATTCCTCAAAGAAGACTTAACATGTTTTTTGAGGAGCAGTTCTGAGTGTAATTAAGCTTGGTGGAATGCTTGCAGGATAAATTCCTAAATACACTTCCTAGAAAGTAAAATATTTCTTTTTAACACTGACATCATTAAGTTCTCTGAATTACTGGAAATCACATGTCTTAAAGTGTACTTAAATAAATTTCCCATTCAAGAGTTTAAATTTTTTTTACATTTTATCACAGAATATGCAAATGAACACTTGAAATTACCCCTACTGAATGTATACTGTATCCTACACATCACCCTTATGAAAAGTTTACTGCAACACCTCTTTGTAGGATCAAGGGCATAAAATGTAAAACATAGTGTATAGTAGCATAACATTTCTTGAGAATTAGTAAAACTGAGAGGCCAAAGAAGGCAGAAATACACTGAAACCAATAGAAAAAATGGAACCTGAATGCAGATTTTATTTGAGACTTTATGTATGTTCTAAAAATACATAGCTTTAACCTGTATTTATTTTGGAGTGTTAGTATTTCAGATGAAGAATTCATCAACAAAATGTGTGTCTCAGTACCCTTCTTATTTAATTTTAATTTTTTTTATCAATTTAGTATTCTGAAACTACATTCCCCAAACATCTTTCTTCTCAGCCTGCAGCTTGACTAGAGAGATATCGAATGTTTGACTCCACCTATCCTCTCTCCACAGGCAGCCTGGCCTCATTTCTGGTCTGATCCTTTCCTGCAGTTTAATCAAAGCTCTTGAAACCACTTGCTCTCTGGTGATCTGGAGTCTCCCTACTGGCAGAAGTAGCAGAGTAGAACAACATTTATGAGCATACTGTGACCTAGAAGGTGTTATTCACCTGAATTTTTGAAATTTTAGGTTCTCCTCATATGACATGAATGCAATTAGATGATAAAGAGAGTCACCTAGGAATCTAAAGCAAATGAAAACTTGAGGCTTGACTGTGAACAAATTTACTTTCTTAGGCAAAGCCTACTTCTATAAAATACCCATTTAAGCCAGTCAGATACACGATAGTAAATATAGCACAAATCAGTGCTTGAAAGAACTACAGTTTAAAGTAGAACTATATACTAAAACATTTATTTGCATGTATAATAAGGTCAATTAAACAATGTCCAAGTTAGTGTTTGTTTCTCTTGTAAAAGGCAACTTTCAAGGATAAGTTCAGAAACAGTTACAGTTTTAAGGAATTCAGACTTTACATATTGTTTTGTCCTATATGAAACATAGGATTTTATATATAATTCAATAGCAGATATAATGTTACAGCATTCGACAGTTTGTTATTTTTTTCCATTGGTAACTACTGTACATCACACCTTTACACACAACTATCAGTTCTTTTCCGCAAGTCATTGTGCTCAAATCCATATATTTCAAAAAGATTTCCAGTGGATATGGTAATATACTTGTTTTTAAGATATGGTGGTATAAATCAGATAATTCATGTTTAAAATCATATATAATTATCCTTTTGCACAAAGTAGAAATAATAAATAAGGAACTTTTAAGTCAGAATAACGTTTTCAGGCAAAATTTCGGGGAGCTTCTGGAATTCACCATAATTTCCATGAAAGCTTCAACCATTGCTGGGATGTTTTTTGCTAATATGGCGAACTCTCACAATTTCCCAAATGAAAACCACAAACAAACTGAACCCTTTTGTTTTTATTGAAAACCATTGCCCAGCCAGTCACCTTCACTGTTTACTCAGCTCAGCTGCCTGTGCTGATTTATAGGCAATATCCAGTTAAAGTGGGACACCCTAAGTCCATATTAAGAGACTGCTGGAGCCATGATGAACTCAGTGTTGGCATTGTAACAGTTACAACTCAGGGAACAGCATTTTTCCTAGCCTAGTCAATAAATTAGTGGTAGAAATAGTGGTAATGTGAAGTGATAAAAATAAAGTCCCACAAATGCAAGTTTTCCATGGTAAAAGCTAATAACTGCTATTTTCTAAAATAACATATTAGTACTTACTAGCTCAGCAGAAGCATATGGACTGTATGAACCCATTGCAGGGTTCCCACCAAGCCACACAAAAGGAGGTTTTCTGATCCATTTGGACAAAAGTCTCAGAAATAGACGATGCCTTGAATTGCCCTGAGGTGCGCACACAGAATAATGAGGCTCCAGATAAACCCAGGTGCTAGAGCTTGAGGAGCCAAGTAACCAGTTGGGAATATCCATGCCAACTCCTGCAAAGTGTGAAGGCAACAACAGCTTGAGACCCAGCTCTCCAGGGAGGGGAACGTAACCCAGAGACTTCGTTGAACTGCAATTGTGTTGTGCCTTGGTGGTTTGTGGTTTATAATGGCCATTTAGAGGGGCCAACAA
>JAUELP010108440.1:0-49037 GCA_032357275.1 Micropsitta pusio
CCATTGACCCCATTGACCCCACTGACCCCATTGATCCCCATTGACCCCATTGACCCCATTGACCCCATTGATCCCCATTGACCCCATTAACCTCATTGCCCCCATTGACCCCTTTGATAACAATTGATCCCCATTGACCACATTGACCCAACTGACCCCATTGACCAATTTGACTCCATTGATCCCCATTGACTCCATTGATACCCATTGACCATATTGATCCCCATTGATCCCCATTGATCCCCATTGACCCAATTGACCCTATTGATCACCATTGACCCCATTAACCCCATTGACGCCATTGACCCCATTGATCCCCATTGATCCAAATTGATCCCAATTGACCCCATTGACCCCATTGATCCTCATTGACTCCCCCTGACCCATTGACCCAATTGATCCCCATTGATCCCCATTGATCCCCATTGACCCCCATTGACCCCATTGATCCCCATTCATCCCCATTGAACCCATTGACCCCATTGACCGCATTGACCTCATTGATTCCCATTGACCCTATTGATCCCCGTTGACCTAATTGAATTAGGTCTCTGGGTTTGTAAACTTGTGCTAGAGCTATTAGCTGAATATGATGCCTCTGGAAAGTGCCAAGAACCATGATAAAAAAAAAATCCAGTTGTTGCTGATGCTGCAGCCTCCTGCTGGAAGGCATGAGACACTTGCGATATCAATTCAGGGATACAAAAGTACTTTAACACCTAGAGAACACCTCTGTCTATTCCTTTTTGGGAATGTGTTCAGTATCAAATTAAATGTTCATGGCAGTTCACCACAAGTTACTATATGTTATTTGCTGCCACTGCCATATTGCAAAAGCCTCACTGGTGGCAGACTAACATGAATTCATAGCATTTGATACAAAGAGTCTTTCAGAAGAAAGACATGAAAGGACCTTTAGCTTTAAATTATTTCATTCCTGTCATTCCCTTAAACAGATATGTGAGACACATTAATCCATCGTCCCTCACCAAATCATTTCTTGCTGCTCAGCTGTGGAATTTTAGGATATTAAGAAGCTTGTGAGACAAGGGTGTTGATTGCCAAGTCAGTGGAAACTTTAGAAGTCTGTGTCAAAGCTAAGCTTGTTTGACGTGCGGGACCAAAATATTTGCAGTTGTATAATGATGAGGAGGCTTTGGCTTTTGTTTTTGGTTTGCTTTTTAAGTAGCTTTGGGATAGCAGTTGATGTCCTGTTTTGCAAGGCACCAATATTGGAAGACTCTTTGATGTGGGGAGGAAACTGCACTGTTTCTTGGGCTGAAACACTAGAAGTTGTTGCTTCATGATGATGAACAAAAAGTAATGAAAACTGTAGCAATCAGACTGTTGGGATGGAGGTCTCAGACATACAAGGTTCATAAATGAGCATGTACTGCTTTGAAATGTAGATTACCATATTGCTTCTTCTTGTATGTGCACTGCATGTCTGAGTCACACATTCTCATGTCTGCACAGCTGTCCTTTGGTAGGTGGAAGCTGGGACTAACTCAAGTACGTGCCAGTTCCTTGACTAGCCTGTAGGTTTTTGATGAGCAGCATGCAACTCTTCTTCAGTATGCTAAGCCATGAGGATTCGTAATGACTGACATGTCACCAGGAAGACTTGAAGCTAGTCTGGCAGTGGCACAGGATCAAATCTAGTCTTGGAAATTTTGGCCTGCTTTGTTCAGTTTCAAAATGAGTGCTTCTGATTCATTGTAAGCTGTTAAGTATCTATAATCATAACTACTACTGCATGTGTTCCAGCACTACCTCTAAGAGCAGTGCAGACCTGACAGTTATTCCAGGTGATGCATGTATTCCCAGGGAAACGTGTTCTGGGCAAGAAAAATGAGTAGCGTTGGTTGTATCCTGTCTGTTTTCATTGTTTCAACAATGCTATCTTCAGATCTGTGATTAGGAGGATTGTGCTTCTCTTTTTACCTTCTGCAGCAACTTCACTCCTTCCCACCTCCTAACCATCCTTCTCTTGGTGAGAGACTTGCATGAGGTAATAGGCTTAATCTATACACAGCATTTGTTCCCCGTGGCAGCACTCAGCTGTCAGTCCAGGGAAGCCAGTCCCCTGCAGGGCTCTGGCCCTGCAAACAGAGGATCCTGTGTGCAGCCTAACAAACACCAGTTACAGATCCATGGATTCTTAGGACTGCGTCCTGTGCTGTTCTGTGGAGGGGTAAATCCCATCGCTGCTGGCATCAAACTGATTAAAACTCTACAAAATTACATGGCAGAGAAGTCCCCAGAAATGGTATTTCAGCCATCAGAAAATATATGGTCTTAAATAAGCACTTTAGTTAGTTTGAATGAAGGTAACAAGTCATGCTGGCTTAGCTGCTTCAGGTCACTTAATCAGAAGAAAAGGTTTGTAGTTAGGTTGCAGAGCTAGGACTCAGAAGATCTGTGGTCTTTCTGTTCTGCTGTGGAATTCCTAGGTGACCTAGACAAATTCTTCAATCTCTGTTCCCATCTCAAGCTGCACAGTGATAAGGCTCTTTTTATTTATCTTAAGTTTTTTAATTTTGAGGTTTGACAGCAGGGATTGCCTCTTCCTTCGGGGATACAAGGTATTCAGTAGGCAGGAACCTCATTTCAACCGAGCCTTAGAGTCTTCTTTTGTTATTACACAGCTAATAACAGTACCTGGGAAATACAACTGTCCTATTATTTAAGTTTAAAATTAAAGGAAAAAGTTACATACCAATTCCAAGGCTTTTCTTGTTGCCAGGGGATTTCTTCCACCTTCTAGAAATCTGTATTGTTACAGAACTGGCTGGGGGCAGAGACTGAAAATGGTGCAACTGCCCAACAGGGAAAGGGGGAGAATAGACTCTTGTATTGAAACAAATCCCATTAGTGCTCATCTTGTCTGTGGGAGAAGAAGGAAACTGCTGTGCACACCAGAACAGGTAGATTACTGAATCTGGTGCACAAAGAGCAAAGTTACTGCTGAGACACAAGCTGGCTTCCTTTCATGTTTTTAGGTGGTAAAGGCAGCTGTGATTTGAAAGTCACTGTGTGGCTTTTGGATGAATACAAAGGGGCAGACGGTTCCACTTAGTTCTGAAATGAGATGCAATCGTATCTGTGAATCGCACAGTGGCAAATCACATTAATCTGCCTTACAATGAATGTGTCATGCTGCTGCACTACCAAACTGCAGTGTACTGCAGCATCAGAAACCCCTCCTCGCTGACCTAGGCTGTATCTGCTTAAGGCATAGTGCCATGGTGAAGTGGTATGGCAAAAAGAAGTGCTTTCTTCCACAGCAGAGAGCAATCTTGACAGGAGTCAAGTCTCACTAATCTAGGACTAACATAGTTTTATTCAGTTTGCATGATTGCATGTTGTGAATAGTTATTATTGTTATTGTTCTAAAAATAACCTGACATTTTCTAAGTTGGCTATTTGAACATTGGTGTGGAGACACATCCTATCTTACAGCTAACACTTTCAGAATAAATTTGATTTCTTCTGTATTATCTACCAACCGCTTCTTCTGCTGCTGTCTGGCACTATGAGAACAATTACTTAATGAGTATTGCCTGATCAGCAGTAGGAATAGTATCAGAAAATACCCCTACTGATATCTTTCTAGCCCCTTTCACTTTTCAGAGCATTTACTCTTATTTAAATTATTAAAATACCAAACTGAGGTCCTATAAACAGAACATTACTAATATGGAAGCCAAGTGAATGGATGATAAAGATCACAACCCAAATATTCATAAATACCTGCTCTTCTCACCACTGTCATTCTCTTTTAAAAAAGTAAAATGGCATGTATGTATTAGAGCACTGAAAGGCAGGAAACTGTAGCCACCTGATCTGAAAACCTTAAACAAACCTTAATCCTCTACAAATCTAGGTAGCAGGTAGAGAAATCAGTCATAGAAATCTAGAAGAAATCTGTTCTTTCCTGATTCTTTTAACTCCAATATTTAAGCTTGTATACCCTTAGAAGAAAAATATTGGTGGAAGTTTGTCTTTTCTCCAGACTGAAGATTGGTTAGGGATGGTTTTTAGAATTAGAGTAGAATTTAAAATTCTTCTTGATTGTGTTTGTTGGAACACCAGGGTTTTTATTCTCTGGATTTTTTTATCAACTGTAACATAGAAAAGTAGCTTCTGTGTGGAAGGATTCTCATTTCAAAAAGCAGCATGTATAGGAATAGCATGTATGCAACCCCAGATTTTGTAAATAAAATATATAATTTTTTAAAAGAGTTTCTGAACAAAACACTTTATTGTGAATTAATTGTAGAAACATTTCTGTTTGGCTTGATAGTGGCCAGTTAAAGAGACACATGGATTAACAAAGTGAAAAATGTTCCTGTGGCAGAGTACAGAAGATTTATTTGCCCTTCTGGGTTTATGTGCCAAAGTAAGTGGCTAACAGTTTTAGAAATACACATGTATTCACTGATAATGCCAACAATGATGATCTCCTGCCTTCAAAAACCTCATGTCTACTACTTAAGCAAAAGCAGATGTCAAGTCCAGAGGCTTTATATTTGCTGTCTTTAGTCCTAATGCAACAGGTAAGTGCAGGTTCACTTTTCCAATCCACTGTGTTAGAGGGAGCATACTTAGCACAACAAGGAACCAAGGTTCCAAGTGTAAGTGCCCTTTTGTGTTCTAAGCACAAATCAAATAGTTTGAATCTAGAGATTAAGAGAGTGGAGATTTTAGTACTATTTGTTCATTTATATTAAAAGATGCAAGTTACCTTGCAGCAAAGTTATTTAGAAGCTTTAGGAAATAGGAACCAACTGAAAATCTGCAAATAAGCATGAGAGAAGGTGTGACAGATGGAAGAGCGTATTCTTATGTAGTTCTACATCCACAGCAGTTGTCTCAGCCTCTTAAAATGTTTGGTTTCACGTCAGGGAAAAGAGTTGGAGACCCCATCTCAGCCTAGTCAGGAAGACTGTTGGCTGTTAGCACTCCTAATGGAAAAGAAGTTAGAAAGGGGGAGCCTCTGATGGCATTTCATGGAGGCCACAGACTGTCTGTGCTGAGGCTTGCTTATTTCACAGGTTTTACCATCAAAGCAGTAACCTGCAGATCCTAGTTTTCCCCAGTGCTTATAAAGGAAGATGTAAGGAATAAGAAATGAATGAGAAAGACTTATTCTTGACTGGAACCAAGGATGTTACATGATGATCTTTCGCAAAGGAAGATTGGTGTGGCACATAACAGACTCTCCTGGAAGGGATTCTGAAGGCTGTGCCAGACAGTAAGGGAGTCTTTGGCACTGAGATGCTTACTGAGGATCAGACAACCACACTGTAATTGCCTGGTCAAGTGTTTTCTTATTGTTTCTAAATTACTGCCTAGAATGACTAACAGGCAGCAGATCCACTACTGCAGCTTTCTTTTTCTCCTTCCTTTCTTAAATGTTGACGTGCATTTTTTCTGTGTGCTCACAGTGCTGCTTTAAGCTGTTGTGGTAATGTGGAGCTCTGAAAGTAAAAGCAAGGCGTACCAGCTAGCCATGTTAGATGAGCTTTTGACACATGCTTATCACTCAGGTCAGAGGAAGGGTCTGTGGCAAAATCCTGTGTAAGTCTCTGAAGGTGCAGTGTTGGCTGCTGTTAGGAAAGCTGAGGAAGAGGAAAGGGCATTTACTACATCTGGTAAGCATGTAGCTCTATGGCTCTTGGTGTGCACTAATGTTAACAGTGCAAACTTGTACACAGCTGTGTCAGGCCACTGCAAATCCTGTGCGATACTGGTGTGAAGCATTCGGTGCTGTAGATGCTTGAGTCGCACCCTGGTGTAGAGAAGCTGTCAGCTGGAAGGGGCACACACTTCTATCACTGAGTATTTTTCTATAACAAGGCAAGCAACTATTTTATCTCTTTAACTACACAATGCAAATGCCTTGTGCCAAGAGCCTGTCTTCTCAGTTTAAAGATGTGTTAATTGAGTAATAGACAATATTTGTCACGAGGGAACTGTATGTCTCAGGGATGTCTAACACGGAGTCATGACAAGTTCTGCAAGAAGTATTTTTCTTGAGAAGCACATCCCTGCTGCACTGTGTGGGTTCTGCTGTGGCTATTGTTCCAGACAGGACTGGCCGTAGACCCTGCAATAGATCAGCAGTGTGAGATTTGTTTTGCTATTGTGGTAACCCTTGTAACCTGAGAAGTCAATAGCTGACTTCTTTAGTTTAATTTATCTTATAATACCGAAATGGCAATGTGCTTCTGGTAAGGAAACCCAATTCTGTTTATTTTTTCCAGTCTATAAAGAAACATTGTGTTCACCAGATCTTGCTGCTTCAATCATTTTGAGACTAGTCTGGAGATTATGCCCCTCAAAAAGCCTATAAAAGATTGTTCTGCCTAAATATCCTTGGGAACTGGTGATCTCAAGATAATTATTGTATGGTTTTAGTGCCTGTCTCCATCTAGGATATCAAATCACTGGTCTTCAAGAACTTTTGGAAATCAGATTGCAAAAGACTTTTGAGATGTCTTAAGCAAGGCTGCCTCTCTGATGATGTATACTAGAACTTACTAAAATCAGTCTCCTTTCAGCTGTATCAGATCAGATACTCAAAATCACTAGTCACTGAGTGCTTTTACGTAATGTAGCATGTTGAAATATTACTTGTTTTCTAAAGCTCATAATAATTCAAGACATCTAGAATTATATAACCTATATGAACCTATAGTTAAAAATATGTTTTAAAACTTGGATTAAAATTAAAATCAGATTACTTCTGTTTCTAGGATACATTTTAAAAGTATTGTACCAAGTTTCTATCAGCAAATGACTCAGTTGATTTTGATGTCAACTTCCTATGTGCCCTTGGGAAACACTGAGGTGTGTTTACTACTCACATTAAAAAACAGGTTGATTGGCCCCAGTAACAAACTTCTTGCAAGTTAGTAGATCACTAGAACAAATTGGACACACAGGCATGGTTCTGAGTACCTGCTAAGAGACAGCAAAATGCCGGAGTTGTGTAGGCTTTGCCTAAAGCAGGAGGCTCTTGCTCAGACTTCACAGCTGCTGGCACTGTTTCAATAATGAGAAATCTTGTAGAGCAAAGTCCCAGTTACTGGCAGTGCTTTGAGGATTTCTGCAGGGATGTGTCGCTTCACCTTGAACACATTTTGATGATTGGAGAGTTATAATAGAACCACATTGCTGGAGACAATGAAGGTGAACTCCTTCAGTTAAAATCCAAGCTTGCTTGCACATGGCTGATTCTAAAACTGCTTTGCTCTTACATACCTTTGGATTTACTTTTTAAGATACAGTATTGGGGAAAAATGAAAAATGGTACCTTAAGAACACTGAAGTAGCGAATGGAGGAGGGAGGGCATAGTGACAAGGTAACACTGCTAAGATAAAGCAGCAGAGTGAGAACAGGAAAACTGGTCTGGGAAAGGAGTCGGCCTTAATGGATATTGTCCTAGAGGATATAAGGTATTCTCATTTCTGCTTTCATGGTCTCTCTAGTAGAGGAAGGTTTTCATGTAGGTATTTAAATGCAGTTCATAAGAAGGGAAAAAACCCTGCAGTGCATGGCTTTTAAAACACAGGAGAAGAAAATCACACTCCTGTTCAGTTGGGTCAGCCCTGCAAAGTGAGTCTTAAGAATTTCCCAAAATCACAAACTTAGAGAGTTTTACCCATCTCTAATATTAAATCTCTGGTTTGTCCAAGGCTGAGTATTGTTTCTTGTTGCTTGGGTGATATGTTTTGTTCTGGCTGACAAACTGGGCAAGGACTTCACAGTGAAAGCGCTTTGTTAGATGACAATCCACGCTAACATTGTATGTTTTATATTATTTCTTTTTTAAATGTACTATTTTTCTTAAGAAGGAGTTTCCTAAAGACCTTGAATATTCACTTAAAAATAAACTATGTCTAGAACATGCTGATTATTTCTAATGGCTGCCCACTCAGTTAAATGAATGTAAATTTTAAAGTGCATAACCTCTCCCACTTAGTGTATTTGGAAAGTGTATATACTGGCCCTACTAGCAATAACTACAGCCTGTTTATTTGCCTTTACCTTGCATGTGCCTTTGACCAAATGCCTCTTACAAAGCAATAGAGATTGTGAAATAGCATCAGAGCTGAATTAGGAAACATTTTGAGGATGTCCTCTAAATGAAGACCTCCATGGTAGGTGTAGGTTTTATCTAAACTGCTTTTGCCTTAATTGAACCAATCCCTTAACTCATGAAGAAAACAGGCATTTCTCAAGCTATCCTGGAGCAGTTTATGCAGAGAGAAGTGTACTATCTTAGAAAAATTTCCTGTTACTGTTTATTGTTTTCTTTAATCCTAATTAAGCTCCTCAGATAAAACTAACTGATATTTTTAATTGGTCCCATCATGAAGACCACACAAAAGTTTCTGTTGCCCAAGAAAATTCTTAGTGGAGCCATCTATGTATTACGATCTGTTGTAACAGCACAAGACTTCTTGTCTTTCAAGGGGAATTTCTCTGTGAGACCTATTTGTTTTGTTGGGGTTTTTTGTTTTAAATCATACCCCCTAATGAATGGCTAAGAAAATGAATGGGAACAATGAGGTTTCCCTCCACACTTGAGTGGCCTAGCTGATGAAGCCATGAAATCTGACTTCAGAAAAAATACTCTAATTTGGTATGTTAGTCTGGTACAAGCTCTTCATGTGTACTTTGGATCCAGACAGCTACTTGAAATACTCAGGAGTATCAGAGACTAAGGAGTTGCCTCCTGAATAGTCAGAGGAACCTAAAATGAGATGGACCCTTAGAAATAACTGGCATCAAGTTCTAGAAATTCACTTATATTTGACATGTAGAGAAACATCAGGGATGCCAGAGCTATTGCAGGAGTTACCACAGAGCCTGCATCATTCCTTCCCGTTGTGCATCCCCACAAGCCTGGCTGCCAGTTGAAGTGAAAAACTAGGGAGCAGCAGGGCACAGAAGCTGAAATCCACATACCTTTGTGTTGTGTACATATGAAGAAAGGGAAAGAACAGTGTGAAGTAGCTCATAACATTGCTGTGTTGTAAATGCAAGTGTAATATATTGGGGAAAGAAATGAAATTTATTCTAATACTAAAATCAGGGAAAGCAGATAAGTTTGATGCTGGCAGTATAGGAAACATGGCTGCACCATTCCGGAAGTTATGTCTAGGACCGGGGCAGGGACCAAAGTGTGAATGTCAAAAGATTAGCTCTTTCCTTCCCCTCTGCTGCCTTAAGTTTTTGTTTAGATCTGGGCAGTTAGACAACAGTAATGGGAGTTTGGCTTTTGAGTGTGTTTTTTATATTTTATTTCACACAAGCATTTGTTGAACCAAGAGCTGTCCCGGCATGTTCCCATTTTTTGGACCCAAACTGATCCATTTCCAAATGGTCTGTGATAAACCTGAGACTGCCAATCTGAAAGTAGACTCAGAGCCATGCAAGGTGTTTCTAAAAGATGTGATCCGTTTTGCATGCTGCGGGGAGAATTTCCAGAGAGAAAAAAAATTGAATCAGGAAAGAATTGGCCGACTCCCCTGACAGTCTCTGCTGGGCAGGGTTGTAAGTCATTTTGCTTCCTTTGTGGTTCGTGTGCTGGCCAGTATTGCTAAATCTGTTCTCCAAATTGCAGTGGGACCATTTCAGAGGTCTGGAGAGCAGGACGTGAAACACAGTCTGCAGAGAAGCTCAAAGGTGTTCACCAACTGCTCAACTTCTTGGAGACTCCAAGCCATCAAATCTCATGGCAAATGAACATACTGTCTCCAGTGAAGGGTTGAATTGTGTGACAGAGTGCTTGGAAATGCATTTTGTGAAGGATAAACAAAGGCACTTTTTTGCCAAGTCAAGAAGGTGAATTAGCTCATCAAAGGGCCAAGAAGGAGAGAGGGCTGTGTGGTCAAGAGCAGTGGCAGAGAGGAGGCTCAGAGAGGTGGGTGTAGGAGGAGCAGTAACTTTTGTATTCAGCAATGGAGAGCAGCTAGGTTGGTTCAGCTTCAAGGTAGACCTTTAACCAGGTAAAAGCTAAAAATGGGTGATGGAAATCAATCCTAATAGAAAAATGATGACTGCAAGTGTCAAGTTGCTGTGAATGAGGTAATTCCTTCACAGCATGTCGGGTAGTTGCTGGCTCAGAATGTGTAAGGTCCCTGAAACCAGAAATCAGGGAATGGAAACTGGATCCACAGCTAGTTCTCCCATGATGGACTTTGTCTGTTATTGCCATCTTGATTATAGATATGAAAAATGATGTGGTTACAGATACAAATCCGGCACATGGAGGAAGCAGTTTTAATTCCCTGTTTCATCACACATTTCCAGCACTGCCTTGAGGAATTAGCAGTCTTTTGTTCTTTACTTCTTTTGATGAATGATCATTAGAAACCATAGAAATTCCCTGTTTTGTGGAGTGTTCTGAAAATAAATGCGTAAAAAGTGGAAGTTTCTCAGACCCTGTGCTAACAGGGACCATATTGAGACATTAGATAGATGGAATTATGCATTAATTTTTGCTCAGCAATGAGGAAGAGGATTAATTTCTCCAACCTTTTTTAGCTTTTTTACTAAAGTATTGTATTGTCTTGAGAATACATGTTTCTTTCCATCAAGACTTTCTAAGCTAAATTATTCATGGAGGAGGGGAACAAAGCCCCATATTTTAATATGATTATAGATAATTCAGTTTCCATGCTGGTGATCAGCAATTAATTAGTAGCTGAAAACATTAATCCAGTCTGTGAACCGCAAAGCTACAGTCTATTCCAATGACTCCAAGATAGAGCAAACCTTTGGAGCCAGTTTAGTAATATAAGTAGAGCATAAATCTGACCAAAGCGATCTAATGAAAAAGTTCAAGCACGACCCAATGGTCTCTAGAAAGTTAGAATTCCAGAATAATTGAATTCAGAGTAATTTCATCCATTTGTGTGGGCTTCTGTGAAGTGGGAGATGGACAAGAGTTTTATTTCATTCTGGCTCATCTAAAGAAATCTTAGACTTTTCCTTACTGATCAGATTACCTTTAGTTTTCAGTATGACATTTTATAAGAGTTTGTTGGGACTGTCTGCTATTGTTCCTCACGTAATCTTATGGAAATTCTGGGTAGAAGTAAGCACAATGCTTTTACCACCACGATTGGTACACATTTTCCACACATGATAAATGCAAGTGATTTGCTAAATGCCTGCCAATTACATACTGTAACTTTCTCTTTCATGCAATTATTCATCTAAGCTGGAGACTCCAATCAGCGCTAGTTTGCGAATCTGCCTTTATAACAATTAAACCAGTTGTAGCATTGAAATGAATTCTTGTATCTTCTACTGGCAGCTACAATTTTGGTTAAAAGGATGGTGAATATAATCTACAACAGTTCCCAAAGAGGGACGTATTGCAAGCAAATTCCAGTTTTTTTGTCTGGCTATTTGCAAAGTTCCCAGCAACTTCCATCTGTCTACCCTGGCTTCCATGTAATAAGTTAATAGTGCAATAATAGCTGATGAACTGGGAGGGAGCAGACGAAGCAGCAGAGCTGTGCTAAGAATGGAACGATGTGCCCTTACGATGATAAACTGATCCCATTCCATTAAATCACAAAGCTGTCTCCACTCTTCTTTTCATCCCACATGAGCGGCTGAAGAAAAAATCATGGAATTGCTATCGCTCACTGCAGCTGTCAGGAAATGATACTAATTAGTTTAATTTGCAATAACACAAGCACTTAACTCTCCAAATAATCTAAGTTAGTAAGTCAGTTTTTATATTATGACAATGACATGTTTAAGAGCCTCTGGAGCAGTGATTTCTTTAACCTCTGACTCAAATGTCTTACAAAGGAACATGGCAAAACTCTTTGTCCCATGTTATTCTGGTACCTGCTTGTGAGGGCAATTACTTGATAGGAAATGTGGCAGCATTACTTAAAGAGGAGAAAACCTGACAGCTGTCAAATGCTGGTATTTTGCAAGGCAATGTCAAGTAAAGAAATATTATTCAAAACAAAAATGCCTGTCCTATGGTATTAATTGCTATAAGGTAATACCAACAAAAGATGGTCAAACTGATTTGTTTCCCTCGTTTCATGTCTTTGTGCTGTTTCTGAATTTGGCCATAGTTTCTTATTTGTTTCATTTTCTGGCATTCACACACTTGTCTTCTGGTATTGTGTGAGTGTTTATAATGCTTCTGGCCAAGGCAGAAAATGTTGATGAAACATTTGGAAATAATAGCCAAACTGAAAAAAAATAAATAAACGAATTTAAAAAAACCCCATGAGATTGGCTTGAAAATAATGAGATTTTTCTTTTTCTTTCTTTTATTTTTTTTTTTTTAATAGTTATAGATAAGTTTTTGGGGTTGTGTTTTTTGGTGTGGTTTATTTATTTATTTATTATTGTTTTTGTTTTTTCTTATTCTCTTCAAACCTCTCATATTTCAGCCTGGATAGTCATAGAAGGGTGCTCAACATTGTGAAGTTCTCTGATATAATCAGTAGCCATTTAATGTAACATCAACATGCTATCTTCAGAGTTGTAGAGTACTCAAACCCTGGGAATGAATGGGGCACTTTATTCCCCTCCAAGCTCATGTTTCAGGCACTATGCAAACTCAGATACTACATTAATTAATGCATTACTTGTGTTTTCAGTGATTATTTTGCATTTGCTTAATATGGCAATGATAATGATGGTGCGGAGAAAGAGGAGGAATGAGCACACACAGTCATGGCTAATCATAATGTTTTATAAAGACTTAAATTCTGGACCAGAATTTTGTACAAAGAGAATTCACTTGCAGGTTCCCCAAAGATGGAATTGTGGAAATTGGTGCCTCCTGAAAACAGACACAAGAAGCTGATTTAGATGCCTTGACTGTGCTGTCTTATGCAGGCTTCACTAAACACTTTCAAGATTGGATTTTATGACCTTTGTGTAACTGGTACAGTTTCACAGTTTCACTGGTACAGAATCAATCACACCCCTCTCAAAATCTCCTCTGCTTCCTTGATTTTACTTCAAGACTTAACTTAGAGATATACTCTTCCCAGCCTTTACAGTCCAGTGAAGGTCTGGAAAACCTGAATGCCAGGAGCAGTGGTAAGAGTTTTGAAAGTGCATAAGTATAATGAACAGGAAAGGAAAAAAAGTCTCTGTAGTGTGGGGTGGAGGGAAGAAAAAAGATTAAGAAAACAAAAGCTTATTTACTTCAAGAAAAAAATCCTAGAACTCCTTCTTTGTCCTAGTTTCTTCAAACCTCATAATTCAGTTTATCAACTGTCAATAACCAAATGCATGTTTCTCTTTTCCCAAGAGCTGATTAAAGCTGTGGTCTCCTCCTGTAATTCATGGCATTCCATTGTGTTTGTTTCTCCTGGAATTTTCAGGCTGAATTACTGTAACTAATATACCACTAACTCTACTGCAAAAGCCCTGACCTTTTGAATCCCCCCTTCCTAGCAGAAAATTGGCATAGAAAATTTCAACACAATAAATGCTTCTAACTTTTTACTTTATCTTGATCCAGAAATACATATACACCATCTTATTAAGCTAGTTTGCCACCAGCATCAGACTGGGTTAGAGGGTTCTGAAGATGAGGAGATAGGAAAAGTGAACTATTCCATTTGCTGTAGATTAGCAGTAACCAGAAAACATAGTCCTTTTGGCCTCACTCTGAAATGGGATCATACAAGTCTCCATACACACACTGAACACAAGTCCTCCCACAGGTCCCTTCCCTTTTGGAAGTACTCAGTTTTTCATGTTTGCTTTAGAAACAGTTGGAGAAAGATTTCGTAGCTGAAAAGAAATGATCATCTGAAACATGGTTCTGGTTATTCTTTGAATTCAAACCAGGGCATTAGCACATTAGACCCTGCACAAATTGAGAACGTATTCCAAATGACAGGTGCTAAATATCTTTGCCAGGCAAACAGATACCATCTTCTTGTGGTCATTGGTACCACGTCAAGACTGTTGGTTATGGCAGAGCCTTAGCGACACAGTGCTGCACAGCATGAAATGGAGGTAGTGGAGGTTTGCAGAGAAGAGAATGTCTGTGGTAATTGGAGGCTTATAAAATGACAATCATCTGGGGATGCTTATGTGGTGGTTGAATCAGCTGTTGAGTCTGCTTTCTTTTTCCTAATGTTGGGAAGCAAATGTTGGTATTTTTCAGGCTGTAGTTCTGTAGTATGTTGCTTTTGCAGAAACATCCTACACTGTGAGAAAAGCAATAAGCCTTTGATCAGCGTAGCAAAAAACATAAAGTGAAGTTACCCTTGGCCAGGGACTTCTGAGCTCTCTGGGTAGCTTTTTCAGGCAAAATGATATGTATTTTCCTGTGAGTTTTGGCTAGGCTGCAGGCATGGTACATGGAGGAACAGACAAATGACTTGAACCTCTGTATGGAAAACAATAGCCGGATGATACTAGCTCTCTGGCAGTATGGAACCACAGGATCCCTTTGAAGAGTAAAACCTTGCTCAGCTTGTGAAATGGAAGTTTTGAACTAAAGGTGAGTTGCCACTGAAGGGCCTCACTGTACAGGACCAGAATAACAATATGCTACATTTTTACTAAAGGGGTAGTTTTTGACACCTTATTTTTTAAACTGGAGCTAGTCATTTCAGGTAGTAATATGGATAGGACAGCTTGCTAGTTTTCCCCCCCACCTTTTATCCATTGTTGCTGATCCTCATTCTCAATATACCTTTTTCCATGCTAATTTCAGTATTATAAAATACTTAGCATTTTGATGCTAGATCAAATAAAACACCCAGAGCCACTTTACAGCTGTTCTAGACAAATCTGTATGCAGGTGGATGTTATGAAAGGAAACAGATAAATCACTCCACAAAACTAAAATTCTTGAGATTGTTGCTTAACAGCACAAATTCACTATTTAAATACAGGATTTTCAAAAATCTACATTAAGCAGAGTTGAGTACTTAAAGGAAAACTTCTTGTAGCCTTTGCAGCGTTTGTCTCTTTAGTTAGAATCAAAGTGAAAAGTAGATTTTTAAATGAGTCTGGTCTCTGAGAGCAGCAATGTAGCTGAATTGAAATACCCACATTCCTTCTGCTGGTGTTTTTTTTTAAGGGGTTGTTATGTTCAAAACCCATCATGAAAAATATCTTCTCCTAAGGTGTGTAATTACCCTCTGTCACTTTCAAATCTCCTCCGGTTTCTGAGCTCATTTAATAATAGCGAACAGATGAGCGAAAGTTACAAATGAAGGCACTATCAATTTGATACTCAGCACATAAATACCTGTAATGATAGTGTGCTTATCAGCATTCATTGTTTCCAGTTCTGCCCATTTTCTCTTTCTACAGGGAGTACCATCCTCTTGTGCAGATAGTAAGAGATAAAAAGGGATTTCAGACCAGGCAAAAAGGTCCCTGAGAATTAGAGAGTGTGTATAATGGTCTCGCTATTCCCTGAGGTTTTAGGTTGCTGAATCAAAAAGTTTTAGCTTGGAGATTCATATCTGCAAATGTGACCCAAAATCAGACTCAGACCCACATCAAATCAGGACTGATTTGCCTGCTAACAAGCATGTTGAAAGAGTGAATCAGGGCAGAAGGTACAGGTTTATCTCTGATTTTTCAGAAGCACAAACTCATTTTGCACTCATGTTCCACTTAACCTGTTTCATATCTAAATGGATACAACGAGAAAATGTTCAGAGAAGCACAGTGGAAATCTAGGAAAGGATGACTGTGGGGAGATTCAGAGACAGCATTATTTTGCATGGGAAGGAGGGTGTGAAATGTTGCAAGCGTAAGGGTATAAAACAAAGAATCCCTCATTAACTCCATTGCAGGTATTTTGACCTAATGGCCATTGCCTTGGTTTTGCCATTTCTTCAACCTTGCTGTCAGCCACCATGCAGTCGTAGCAAACCTTTAATTGCAAGTACTAGAATAGTGGTTGTGCTCTACTGGACTGTTCTTCAGACAGCTGAGGACATGTTTGGCTTGTTGTGAAGGTGCCATTGCAAACTAGGAAGCTGCTGCATGGGCCTGTGGAGTTTTTCAGTATGCCCACTGTGGTGGAAGGAGCCACACAGCCTGCTGCCTTGCAGGTTATATGTAGGTAGACCACTTTAGCCAATAGATTGACTTGAAAGGTTCTGTCAGAGCAAGAGCTCCCGTATCCCATTTCAATAGTTCTGGTTTACAGAGGCAGGCCTGGTGAGGGTTTTGGCCTCTTGTGTCACCCTGTGAAGGGCTGTTTAGCTTTGGGGCTTTTCTCATTTTCAGACAGGCTAAATTTACATCCATATCCTAGTGTCTGTTCCAAGAGGAAGCCTTAACTTGCGCTCCAGAGTTTGTTGGAAGTGAAGAGACATCACAAAGCTAAATTTATTTTGCTCATACACTTTAGATCCAGTAGGGTTTGTGACAGAGGGAGCATGGGGCACACATATGGGTGAATTCAAACACGCCTGCTCCCTGCCACATCCTAACCCCCACCCCCCCCCCCCTTGCTAGAAGTACTTTTTGTGCCAGAAGTACTTCTCAGATCTCGGATCTCCCTACATCCAGTAAGGATACGAGGTGGGCCAGGCAAAGCAGGGTTACTGGCTGCAATTCTAGTAGAAACTGTGTGGGGCATGTGGGTATATGCAAGAACACGCATAATTTTCCTGTTGATTCTCAGTTTCCTTGAACCTTTTACTTCAGATGAAGGCAGGATCTGAATCTGCTGTTTCACAGATCTGTCCCTGCTATTTTATTTTTTTTTTTTTGCAGGTGAAGCACCAATTTGTGCTTTGCTTTTAATATATTCATTTCTTAACATTTTAAATGGAGGAAAAAAAATGCCACTGTTCTGCGTAGCGTTTGAAACATCGCTATTTACAGCAGAGGCTTCTCCAAATGGATTGCACTGATGTTGCCCTGAGAAAGCACAGTACAGATGGGACAAGGCTGGGCTGTGACATTTTTTATGAGCAGTGGGAAAATCCCCTCAGGGCAATCATTTGCTTTGCTACACACAGACATTCCAGGGCAGAGTCAACAGCAGTCTCTAAAATACCTTCCTCCAGAACACATCCTTGTTACTGGGATGTAAAATGTAGGGCTCCATCACTGCTACGCAGGCAGTGCTCCCATAAAAAAACATGCGGTACTCCGTTGTTTCTTTGGGGAGATACCCCATGTATCTTAATTCTGAAAGGAAACCCAGATTGTCTTGGGTTGTTTGCCCTGTTGTATTTTCCAGAATTGAAGGTGCGGTCAGTGGAATTTAAGACATACGTAAAGCGCACAAAACAAAATACTCTGAGGGCAAAGTGGAATTAACCTCTGAAATACAGTGCTGCATGATATTATTGGGGCCTCTTTTTTAGTTAAACAGATGGGTTTGTCTATCAAAGTCAGGCTGGGAAAACGTTTATTTAAATGGATGAAGATTTTGAGACCAAAATCTTTGTTAATAGTCTGGGTAGGTCCTGTCTGGCAGGTGTCGTACTAATATTTCTGAATACATAATTTACCTTCTACTTTTCACTTGGTTTTAGTAATAGCTCCTGAAAGTGTTTGCTAAACTGCTGGCAGGTAGAAAAGGACATACCTGCCTTCTGATTGAACCTGATCTTTTTGTTGAAACCTGCCCCTGTCATTTCTTTGGGTGTCAGAACTTCACGCTTGTGATTTCTGGTGTAGGATTAAAGAGGAGTGTCTCAGATGATCAGGTTGTGAATAAAACCTGGAATTTTGGTAAGCATAGCGAGGACAAAAATGAGCCCTGCCCAGCAGCAGCTCAGCTCCCCACCCTTGCTTCTGCTCCTTCACTATGGGGTTCCTGCATGCATGTGTGCACCACCTCACGAAAACAAAGCTATTATGTTCTTCATTCACTGTATTCTACCAATTCTAATTTAATTTCATAAGGTGCGCAAGACCCTGACATGCAAATAATAAACTGTAAGTTACATTCACAGAAAAGAAAGTGAATTAGCAGCCCTTATTCTGTTTTTTCTTCGTCTTTTGTATTTTCTTTCATTTTGTGTTGTTTTTCCTTTTGTTTAGATCAGGTATTTTTTGTAAAACCATTCTCTGCTTTTTCTGTTAGTTTATAAGAGAGCAAGCTCTTCTTCTGTAATTCGAGTGAAGGTTAAAAATGAATACTCTGTTCACCTGATTTGATAAAATCTTTTTTCCATATCTGTTGGGATTATCATCCATGTCTGATTAGTCTACCGGGACTAGGTCCAGACTCAGGGCTTCGTCATCCAATCCAAAAGTAGCTCAGGTGGTAAATCCCAGGTCCCAAGACCCAAAAGCCACAGACTGTGAGTCCTTGCTGCTATGCAAATATTCCTTGTTGTTCCCCTGTTTCCTCCCTTTTCATTGCAAGTATTGACCAGGAACAAAATCCTGTCATGAGCTCTATCAGAAGGATTTCTTATTTAGCACCTGTCCCTGATGGTTAGTACAACAGCACCAGTGAGCTCAGCTCACAGCGTGAAAAAGCAGTAGAGCTACGTGGTTCTTTGTGTATTGAAGTGAACAGGATAAGCTGTAGTGCTTATGTAGTGCTTAACTTCAATTCAGATATAATGTATGGGACAACAGACTCTAAGACTAAATGAAATAATGGAATGGGTTATGTTTTTTTATTGATTGAATAGATGTTCAATCAATATAAACCTGAGGCCAGATTTGTGTTGTAACTGAGTCGGTGATTAGTATAGCAACTGTGAATGCCACAATCAAATTCTCACTGATTTTATACTGCACTTAAAAATAACTTTTAAAGCCACAAGGTTATATTACCTTTCTATAGATCTTTCTTCTTATTAGTTTGTAGGTTTAATTGTATTTCTGCATGTTCTATACCTCTCCCAGACCTGCCAACCCCATCTCACAAACACATGTACAAATGATGTACACAATATATTGAAAGGACCCAGAGGTGCTTTGCAAACTGTGGACTCGCTTCTCTCTTTTAAGCTATTACCTTTTCACCTGTGAAAGAGTGTGGTGAGCCAGCTAAGCCAGCTGTCAGGCTGCATCACGTAACTGCAGCAGTTCAAGGCATTTTCAAGCAAGAGAAGATTTGGTGCTTTAGATCCTGATGTCCTTTGCTCCAGAGAAAGGGTCTTCCCCATCCCCATCATAGAAATGTGCGTAGAGAGACTGTTAGAGTTAGCTGCCTTTGTATGTATGTACACATGGGAGAACAGATGCCAAGTAAAAAAAAAAAAACCAACAAAAAAAAAAAAACTGTGAAAAGGGATTGGAAAATTCATCTGTTTCAATGACCTTCTAATTCTGCTGTACTGGTACTCCAGAGGACATTGCTGTCAATGGCATTTACATTTATGAACTGAAAGGGGTGTATTGCCATGAGATAAGGACATTCGTCTACTCTTCAAAATTGCTAGTTGGCTCAGTTCCCTCAGTTCCTGTTTGCAACATAGGAATCTTGTTTTCTTAGAGCATTTGTAAGACCTAGCTTTTGTTTTCCTCAAAATGTAAGAGCATGAGAGCTAACTGTTAGGGTTCATCATGGTCTTTCAGGGGCTGCAAGAGGCAGCATCATGATTAATAATTGACCATCTGTTCTAAAATGAGCACAAATCAGTCCAAATGACAGTGGGGAGAGAAGGACAAGACTGTCCTGACCACAGAGAATGACAAAGAGCCATTGCCCAGGCTGCCTGGTGCTCACCAAGGACAAAAGCCTCATCTTCCCTTTGGAAAAACTGCTGCCAGGTACTAACCAACAAAACGTGCAAGTTGGTTTAAGATCTCTCAGAAAGGAAGAGCGAAAGGTAGAATAATGTTTTACAGGCAGTTTCACCAGTGAATTAAATCTGTTTCTACTGATGTATTTGATTTTATTTTGAATTATCCCACAGTTCTTGTGTTATGTAGCCCTGTCTCCTGTGCCACAACAGATTCCTAATATGCTCTTCTAGATATTTTTTTTAGCTTTTTTCCATGTAAAGAAACCAACCAACACATCTCTTGAGGTGAAAAAACCCACTCATTGTACAAGTCCAGGTGAAATTTGCTTTGTAACAATTTTTGCCAGCTGAAGCTTGCATGTGTCCAGCATATCTGAACAGTTCTCAGTAGTTATACTTTGACATCCCATTTTGCTCAGATTTGAGCCTTCTTTGAAAAAGCTCTTCAAATATGCTTTATCAACTAGGAAAGCACTCAGCTATCATTTGAGATTATAAGGTTTGTGAAAGTTTGTGTATCAATAAATAATAATACATCTGCCATTCAAGTCTTGTTCCTGGGAGCTGGAGTGGAAAAGCATATATTGTAACCTCTGCAGTTTTGCTTTTGCCTGAGGCAAGATCCTGGCTGCATAGAAAGCAGTGGCAAATCTTCCATGAGTTTAGTGACACAGGTTTTCTTCTCAGATTTGCAGCATTCTAGTGGGCATCACACACTGCTGACCAAAGTCTGGCTCAGCCTCCATTTACAACTGTTATCTACTGGGGAGGAAATTCCAGTGCTTGTGTTACCAAAGAAAATCCTTCAGTTAGATTTATTAACACTGGGGCTAAAGGTAGATAGTATGGTGCTTTTCCACCCGAGCAGAACACGTATATATGCATGAATTCATCACATCTCACCTAGTCTAAGGCACTGGGTGACTGGGAAAGTACACATTGCTTGCAGAACACTGAAACCTCAGTTTAAATTTTACTCTTTCTTTCCACCGTTTAGAGGTAGATGAATAACTGTTAGGGCTCTGATCATCCTCACCTGGTGCTCCCTCTTATACACCCTGCCCATGGCCCAGGAACTCTATTTAAGATCAACCCTGTTTAGTCTGTGCTGCCTCTTGAAAAAAGTAAGTTTGTGAATCAGAAAGCAAACAATCCACCCAGGAAAAGAAGCACTTCAGGTCAGGCTAAGAGAATTTCTGGGAGGAGTTAAAGAACTAGCATAAAATATTTTTGGAGATGTTTAATCTAATATATAAATTGAAATCAGAGGATAAATGGGTTTGGGTTGGGTTTTGGGTTTGGGTTGGGTTTTAGGTTTGGATTGTGTTTTGTTAGATTTTGTGGAGTTTTTTGTTTAGCTATTGTCCACCTTTTTTTAACCATTTGGTTTAAAATTTGGTTACATTTTAACTGAAAAATCCCCATGCTACTGGAATAAAAAGTGTTGTCTGGAAAATGCTATGAGGAAACAGTTGTGTCTAGAATGGCATGTGTCCCCAAATACTTCATCTGCTACAGGAAACAGGGAGAAAGCAGGTAGTGCAAAGATCTATTTGTCTCTTCTATTGTTTCCATGTACAGCAGGAGCTGTATGAAAACTTGATGGCTCCTGACCCTCACACTGCAGCTCACTATCTTCTCTTGTTAAGAAATTCCTTGATGGAATGCTAGATTCAGACTACTTTGTGAGCTCAAGAATACAGTATGTTTTACTTGCTGACTAGTGGGTACTGTATGTGTTTTAGCTCATGGAACTCTTCTAACTTCTTTGTACCATTGCTTGTCAGAACAGTACTTTGTAGCATCCTCATCTGCTGACTGTCCCTAATTGTTCTGTAATAATCTTCTTGGCTGACCATTCTGAACATTTTCCATTACCAAGTATTTGCTAATGACCTACTGAGAATGAAAGGGAGATGGGATTAGAAATGCAGTTCATGTGGAATTACAAATGAAATGCACTTCACAGTTTCACTTTCTTGAAGTAAGTAGATTTCCATTCTTCACATGAAACTGCTTTAGTGGATGTTATTCTTAAAATACACAACTGACATAAACCTAGAGCAGTTACAAGAAATAAATTTTCTCACAAAGAATGCCAGCCTTCGGAAGCATTGCAATGAGCTAGAGCATGTTTGTTTAATCACAAATACCCCAAAGAGCACGCAATTGCCTTATTTCTGTACAATGCTTATTGCTAATGCACTGTCAGTAGGAAAAAAAAAATCAAAACTCCTAAAAATCATTCTGAATAATTAATTCTAGCCACCTGTTTAAACTGAATGTCTCTAAACCCTAAGGCAGCAGGATCTGCAAGAGAGTAACTCAGCAAAGACAACAGCATCCATCTAAAGCCATGGTGAACATCAGCTGGAAACCAGCACATGCTGATGAGTTTATCCAAGACTTGCAGCTTGGCCAGTGGCAAAAATGAAAACTGATGATGTCTTCAAGGCAGGTGCCTCAGTGAGGCAGCTCTGAGCGGTAGCTGAGTGGCTTTGTTTACTACCCTACTGACTATCCCAGGGGAATCAAATTCTGTGTCTATTGAAGAGTCACTCTTTGGAAGTCTTGGATCCTGGCTTGGCTTCTATGTTCTTCCAGGCTTGCTGAGTTTATTCATAACTGAACATTCTTCATCTTTCTGTAGATACTAATGAACAAGCTGGAGTTTCTTCACTGTGCGAAAGCCTGCCCCCCACTTCAGGTTCTTTGTATCTGACCAGGGTTATTTGATTATTTTCATTGCACTGATAATCGTTGGTGTGTTGGGAGTTTATGACCAAAGGAAGGAGCACAGCAGTAAATGTACCTGACTGGCAAAGTTTGCTTAAAACCTTTCCTGTTTGATATTAGCTACTGATTTCCCCTGTGCAGAAGGGACTGCATTGTTTTGTTGATATAGTGACACTGACAGCTCATTAGCACCTTTGATTTAGTGACAGCAAAAGTAGCTTTCTATGAGACAGAAATTACTCAGCGTGAGCTAAGAAGGCCTGAAGGAGCAACCCAAAGAACAGCAGAAGCCAGAAAAATTGGGCAAAACCTTTTCTGTATTGCTTATTCCAATTTCTAGTTAACTTTATCAGCAAAATTGTTTTAATGTAAGTCAGGCTGCACAAATCCCAGACTTCAGAAACAGAACAGATGAGGAGGGAATCATCTCAGGGCTTATTCAGTGTTTGAATTTTCTCTGTAGTAATAATTGTCAGTGTAGAAAAGGAAATATTTACGACTGTATTTATTGTGGATAAACCTTCAGTAAATTGGTCCTTAAGATAATTGAAAGGCTAAGGGCTAGTACAGCTTATTTACTTGTGTAACAGCACAGAAACCTACTCCTAATGCAACTGTAGAAATGGGAGTTTTGCCATTGGTAGGTGTAAGGTTCAGCCCTGTTTCTGAAGCTCCTTTCCCACATTGAGTTGACTATTGATTCAGACCAGGTGATGAGCCAGATGAAGTTTTAAAGTATTTTAAATGTGTAAAAGAAAAGATAATAAACACATACAATTCTTCATAGGGGGTTTCTAGATGTTACACGTCTTGTCAATCTCTTAATAATAATCCAAATATTTGTGTCCCAACAGACAGTTCAAAATTATTCTAAATATGGAAAGTTTGCAAATCATCCAAAATCAAATGAAAATCTCAGTCTGGGTTTTGCCTTGTGTTTTGGAAATGTTTTCCCAGATTGGGAAGCAGCCTGGTCTGGAAGAATGCACAGCACAGGGAATCAGGAATGACTGGGGAACCTGCCAGTGACTGGCTGGGTAGCCTTGGGCAGTAATTCAGCTCCTTGCCTCACTTCCCCCTTGCACAAAATGAGGCTTAATGCATGTGGAGGGTGAGAAGAAGGGGAGCAGCAGGGCAGGATCCTTGTCTTTCTTCTGCCTTCACACAGAACTGAAATGTGACTGTTCTTCAGGCATTTGGCTCTTCTTTACTCCGGGAAAGGGCAACTATCTGCCTTGGCAAATTCAGTGTTAAGACTTTACAACTGTCAGCAAACAGATCCTTACAGATTCAAGATTGCCAAGTGGGTCAGGTTTGTTTCCTTTTACTGATGTAGAAAATGAGAGGTGATTTGCAAGGTTCTCAGTTGTGCTTTTGTGACTTAAGAAGGATGTGTCTGGCAGGTGATTACTCAGACTTGTTCTCCTGTGTCAATGTGCCCCACCCAAGACATCTCTTTGCAGAGAACTAGAATAAAACTAAGTCTGTAGCCCAAGCCTCTCTCTCAGTAGCCAGGCTGTGCACTGACCATTCAACCATCTCTTAAAACAAAAGCTAGTGAGACTTGAGCTCCACCAGACACTAATAAATAAGTGCTCACGTGGAAGCTGTCAAATAGTAATACTGCATCCCAGAGGGTAAGTTCTATTATTTGTTATATAGCTTCAGCCCTACTAAGCCTTAACCCATATCTGGCAAAACTGTTCCCAGACCACTCTGGTTCTTGTTTTGTGTGGCAGATATAACCCTCCATATTACTGCAGAGTCTGGGTCATTCTTGATAGCTTAAGGCCAGATTTCAGGTGGTGTGGTCTTACTATCTTCAGTGGCTTGTACTGGTGAGTGCAAGAACAGGTCCAGGCTTGAGTATGCAGAATGCATTTCATCTGCTTTTCTAACACTGGAAGGAAAAACTCATGTACTGTGCTAGTTCTTAGCAAATCTTTCTTTACTGAGAATCGGTGTGCTTAGCACCTCCTATTTCCAACCCCCTCCTCTTCCATCAAATTCTGGAATCCTTCCAATGGACTGTAAAACAGAATGGGGAATAAGTTAGGCTGCCAGTTACTAGTCTTGGTTCATTGGATGTGATGAGGACCCTTAGAAAAGTTTCTCCAGCATTTGCAATCAGGCCCCCAAAAGGCACACTAATGTGTCTGTTATGTCAGCCTTTGCTTTTGGCCACTGGGAGAGCAATTGGAAAACGCTGCCTGCATCACTGCTCACATGTTGCAAGTCATGTATAACTTACTGTGATCTGCTGTGCTTTATTGTCAGTCAGTGGAGTTTCCCTTTCTACTGAAGGTATCTTTATCTTTCTGTGGCCTATATAAACACTGACTTGCTGTCAAGACTAAAGACATGAAGAGGCAAAGCCTAAGGCACAGACAGAAGCCTGTCTTCTGGTCTGTCTAAACAGCTCTAGGTTCAAAAGCAGATACTGAGTGTGTTTCAGAGTCTGAATACTTCACTTAATAGTTACAATAGTTATGGCTTTTTGCATTGTAACATCTCTTTAAGTTCTGCTTACAGCACTAAACTAAAGCTAACTTCATTAGAAAATCCTCTTTATATGAGTGTGAAGCCTGTAACACCAAATCCTAAGCATTATTCTTCACTTTATTTTAATGGAGCTGTGCCGATTTCTGCTATCAGAGTCTAAGTATTAAGTGCCTTAATACTTAGGATGAAATCCTGATGCTGTTGAAGACAAATGGAAGTTTTGTCACTAATTTGAGTTGGAGTAGGAGTTTAGCCTTAAAAGAAGGAGATTTTTTTAGAATGGTATCCAGGAAAAGTAATAGATCAAAAATCTGAGCTAATTTTAGAATGGATCAGTTCATGAAAAAGATCTGATGATGTGGTTGCCAGATCTGAATGGTGAGAGCACTGACTGAAGATTGAAGACCAGTGAGGCCCTTTTCTTGAATATGCTTGGTGGGAAAGAGAAGTTTTGGGGTTCTATCTGTGTTCATAAAACTACTGTAGTAGTTAAGTTTGTAGATCTGTTTTCACTAAAATGTTACCACATAGATTGCCACTGTTCTGTACCTGAGAAAGGACAGATGTTGTAATGACACAGAGAATTAAATATTGATAGCACAACACAGAACAAAATTCTGATTTCATCTGCTCTGGTACAAATGTACAAAAGCACATCACAGCAACACTGAGTGGCCACTTTTGTTCATCTTCAGCTGGTTTATATGCACTGCTCTGTATTGTGCATTGTTACAACACTGCAGGAACTTGGAGTTCAAAAGCCTGAGCTGATGTTAGGCTCATGCTGCTCCATCTTCCTTCTGCTGGACTGACAGAAGCATTGTCTGTACTAGTGTATCAGAAGGGTTCTGTCACTGAGGCTATGTTGCCCACAACAGTCTCCATCAACACTGTTCTACTGTCTTGCCCACAAAAACAAGGTAGCCTCATATGAATTACCTTTTTGGCACTGAAGTCTGGCCTGGGCTAGCTCTTGAATCATGCCCAAGAGCTGTTTCAGATGGTGCTTAAGCCAAAACCATTCCAAGAATCAGTCTCTAACTTTGGTGGCACAGGCCATCATGTTCTGGGGCCCAGGAACATTCCTAAAGCTGCGAGGCATTTATTAGTATTAGCGGATCCCAAGCTGGTACAGATTTTGCCTTGATACATGTGTATTAAAAATATTAAAAGAGTATTTTAAAACTTTTAAATATATCAACAAATGTAGTTTTTATTGCAGGAGATGCATAAGTGCAGCAGGAACATCAAAATATGGTGGTGTTGAGACTATCTAGAAAGTAAGAACAGTGAGAGCCTTCCTGGCACTCCAAAACTTGAATGGGTATTGAAGTTTTCAGCACCTGAGCTGGTGATAGGAATAACTGAATGTGCCACTTTGTCATGGCTGTGCAATGCCTTCAAGGGAGGGGCTTTGTGCTCTTTTCCTAAATCACAGAAAGAAGAGAATGGAGCAGGAAGGATATGTCATTGGAAAGGGCTTGCAGTGTAAGTTCATTCTCCCTCTCCTCCCCCTTAAGTTGAGATGTTTAATGTTTCATCATACTTCTATTGTGATTTGAAATGGGAATTGGTGTCTGTTATCCTAAGGCTCTAAAACTTTGTTAAACCAGGAAAACTTTTCCTGCCCAGCTCCATGCATAGAGTTGCAATAAACTTCTAAACACAACACCCCCACCAGGCCAGAAGTGATTCTGCAGCCTACCAGAATGTCCTAGAAAAGACTTTGTGGCACAGAAAAGGTTGACTTTAATTTGCAAGAAATGAAAAAGTTTGCATGACTTTAGAAGTGGTGAAAGATAGCTGAATAAAGGCTCACGAAGCTTTGACTGTAGTGAGGGAAGTGGGTGGACAGATCCCTGTATACAATAGTGCCATGAGATGTGAAATTGCTAAAATAGCCCCTGCCTAATGTAATCACCTTTCAAAGAATATTTGAGAGGCATTTTGTCAGTCAAATATAAACAAAGACTATGTTTGAAATTCAAAACTTGTCCAAAGTAATTTTTCTTTCAAAGGCTGTTTCCCCTGCTTGTACTCATTCTAAGTGCTTTGAAAAGGCATCTTTGTAGAGGACAAGCTATCTCTAATTGTTTGTTATAAAAGAACCCTCCAAAACAGCAAAACAAAACCTTTTGCAAAGCAGTAAGGAAAACCAAATGCATCTTCCAACAACTCCACTTTTCTAGGAGCAATAGTGAGCCCAATAGAAACTGCATAAAAGCAGTCATTACCCCAGAACTTCTAGGAAATACTGGCACTATTTCTAGAGCAGAGCTCACATGAGAGCACAGAGCAGTGTGACCTCGTACCAGTGATTTTTTTTACCATTTACAAAAAGGTTGTATCAGGACCATAACTTCAAATCTTATAATGATTTCTGCTTCTAAAGCATTCCAGATTGCGTTGCAAACTGGTAGCATGATCCCTGAGCTGTTCCTGTGCAAGACTCCTGTTGGCTTCAAAGGCAGTGCTGTGTTCAGGCTGACATGGGATCGTGACCTTGACCCAAAGACAAATTATTCACTGCGGTCACTTCAAGTCATGCTGAACAGGAACTACTGAAGGGAAAGGGAGCAAGCTGCCTAATATTGTCTTTATTAGCTGTGCTTCAGGCAGGAAATGAAAAAGAAAAACCCCCTTTTTCTGCAATTAAAATTGTGTTGGGAATTGAATTATGCAGGACATAAGTCAGTAGCATTGAGACAGGGTTCTGAATACATCTAGGGTATCACAAATAATCACCTCCATTTTAAATCTTAAACACTGAAGTTCATGAACACCAGGAATAGTGGCATGTGGTTACTTGTGGCTTTGTGTCTGCTGGCTGACAACTATATACAACAAAGTTTCTTTGCTGCAGGTGATGCATTTATGTTTTCTTCCTTGGATGATTCTGTTTTGTCTAGAAAGACTGTCTCTGGTTTGTCTGGCACCTTTACTTCAGGCAGCTCACATCAGGGAGGTAAAAACAGGACTGCCCTCTTCCACATACCTCTCAGCTGCCCATTACTGACAGGGACTTGCTGTTCTCTCAGCTCTGTTAGAGTTCTTTAGGTCTCCCTTGTAATTTCTAGAGCCAATTCTATGCCTTGGCTTGTTTCAACCATCAACTACAAGTTTTTAGAGGGAGTTGTGAATAATTATGACTGTGTATTATGACTTACGGGGAGGGGGAGTCACTGGATCTGTTTGCAGGCATTGGTGGAAGATATCTCAAAAGGAAACCTGTTAGTTTGTGGACACTAGCACAGTTTTTGTTGGTTGGTGAATCACTAAAAGGTTTCAAAGCAAATATATGTACTATTGTATGTGCTACTCTTATGCTTGGAGATGAAAAATTGTAGGAGTCTTGTTCCAAGGAGGCCTCTGGGAGGGCAGACAGCCCAGATCTCCTCAGGAACTCCACTGTCTTGCTGGGGAATCCTTGGTTGTACAGAACTGGGGAGCTGACTTGTGAGCTACCAGTGAACCCCACTGCCACCTCCAAGAGAAAAATCTCTCCGCTGCCAGTTGAGGGCCATACCCTGCTGTACATGTCCACTCCAGCGGCCAGCTGCAGCCTAATCCAGGCCTAATCCTGAAGAATTTGGGGAAATGAGTTGCACATTGTCCATCAGGCATAAATATAAAAGAGCAATCCAGCCTGGCAGTTGCACAGTTACTTTCCATGCCTGGTTTCCCATGGAGCCTACCTCCTATTTTGCTGTTTTATTAGCTGTTGTTCCTAATTTTTGTGAAGGGATCAGGGAGCTTGTTTTAGCCCCAGTGAGTAAACTGCCTTGGCAGAAATGAGGAAGCTGTTAAGAGGGAGGGGCTGCTACATCGCGTGGGTTACTTAATTGTCTTAATAGAAAATATATTAATAGACCTCAGAGTTCCTCTCCTCTTTCTTTTCCCAAGCTGAAAGACATCCAAGGATGTAATAAACCCGAGGACTGGGGGTGGCAGAGGGGAGATCAGCCTAGCATGGCGCTGCGCTCCCCTGTTTGTTCTGTGGGAGCAGGCGGGTGCTTGGAGTTCACTGGGGTTTTACTGTCAAAGCTTTTGAACGCGGTGTAAATCTGCGGGCAAAGGCTGCCGGGCAGGCCCATAAAAGCAGGACCATATAATCAAAGTAGAAACTGAGAAAGTGATTTATTTGGTTCTCTTCCTCGTCGGCAACACCCCTCACCGCCCTCTCGGCTGTAACGGGGCTGAGACCTGGAGGGGCGGTGGGCAGCAGCCTCTGTACCGCCCCGGGGCAGGCCGCGGGCTGGGCTCCGGCCGCACAGCCCGGGGAGCCGGGCCGGTGAGGCGTTTGGAGGTCGGATTTTGTTCGTCCGCTTGCGACTAGTCTGCAGATATCTGTGTGTCTGTGGTAGGACCAGAGGCACGGAGTGGCTCCCAGGGGGCCCGATTCTCAGCCTCTGCGGGTGTCGGAAAGCCCGTAAGCAGGAGGGGTCCTGTCCCCGTCCCCACGCGGGGGACTGTGTGCCGAGGTGGCCGCTTGACCCCTCGGGGCTCCTGGTTGCCAGGCAAGGGTCAGTGAAGCTGGAGGGCTTGCCCTCCGCGGTGCCAGCTCTCGGGCAGGCGCATAGCTCCTGACTGGCTCCCTGGCACCGGCACAGCCGGGTCCGGTGAGCTTCCCCATGGGGAGGGTGAGCACAAACGGCAACAGGGGCGAGAAACGGTGGGCGCAGGTGGGTTGTGTAGCGGACACAACCTTGGCTCCATCTTTCTTGAAGCTAGACTGGCTGTGTGGTCCCACTGCATCCTTTATCCCCTTTGCCAGCTGGTACAGCTGCACATCATGCAAGATCGGAAAATAAAAGCACCTGGCAGTGAAAACCTGGGACAATTGTTTCTATTTGCATGTGTGCAGATGCCACCATAACTTGCCATAAGGACCCTGAGTGGGGTGAGAATGCCGAGGGCAAACGGCAAGATGTGGTTAGCAATGCTGTCTGCACCCTCCCGTCCAGTTGTAAGGACCGGTCTTTGCAAGGAGAGTCGACACGCTGTGATAGTGGTGACAGCGTTTCACAAGCACGGAAAGGGGAAGCCGGGAAGCACCCACCAGAGGAAGGGCACCTCGGGAGAGAGGGAAGGCCCCGCGCCATGAGCACTTGACAGACTCCGCAGAGGTCGGGCCTTCTCCCGTGGCCTGTGCTGTGGCGGCGTGCGGGGTACGGGTGGCCGGTTGGCCTTCCTAACGGCTAAGGCAGGGGGACAGGCAGTGGCCGTTAGGCTGGGAAGGGCTCTACTGCTGCCCGCGCACTTGGCCCATGCCCGACCCTTTCGTCCTGCCCGGGAGACGCCTCGAAGGGTGAGCGGGCAGAGTCTCCCGCTGTGCCGGTCTCAGGGCGCACCTCGCCCGCAGCAGCTGCCGCCGCCGCCCGCGGGCAGTCAGCTGCGGAGGGTCGCCCAGGCCGAAAGCGTCAAAGCCGGATGCTGCTGACGCTTCCCTCCCGGGGTGGCAGGAGCAGGTCCGTCCTCTCCCATCTCACGGGGACCAGAGCCCGGGTTCCTCTGGGTGGGTTTTCCTCCAGCAGTCCAATGCCTGATGAAGCTCCGTGTCCCCGTCCTACCCAGTGCAGCATGCCGGCAGAGCTGGGGGCTCCCACTGGTACGAGCAACTATGTCTGCCGGGGAAAGTACTGCTGCCAGCCTAGCGAGGAGCCGGCTTGGAGCTCCCTCGGGCACCGGGAGCGGAGCAAGCCGGAGCAGGGGCTAGAACCGCCGGGGCGCGGGGTGCCGGGAGCTCACCCATCCGAGGCGTGCGCCCCACTCGCGACCCCTCAGTCGGATGGAGGCAGTTCTGTGAAAAGCCTCTGGAGTTTGAAGGCAGCGTGGCTGGGCTCTTGAGCAGTCCCTTTACTGCAAGCGATTTAGAAAAAGCCCAGGGCTGCGAAACTTGCGCAAAGTTGGGCAAATTCCTCCCTGCTGTGCGAGGGGAGGCTGAAGCCCCGCGCCACGACGCTCTCTTACAGGAGCCGCTGCATCTCCACCTTGTCCTCGCTGCGGGGGGAGATGCTGCAGCCAGAGAAATCCCATCGGGTCCGGTTCAAAACAGGTTGATACAGAGCGAAGGCGCTCACAAACTGCCTTTCCTCTCAATAAACGCGCCCAGAGACGCCCCAGCAACCGCGGGGCTGCTGCTGTTCCTGTCCGTCTTAGCGAGCCGGGATGTACAGAGCTGTTTCCAGTGTCGAACAAATACTTACTAAGAACCGAAGGCGCCACAAGTTGTTGCACTGATGAATTGATCCAGTAATCACTAGAGCTATAACACCCTTATTTATGCTAAAGCATGTGACGCTATCTTCAAAATGTGGTAGCTCCAAGTTGCCACCTCTTTATTACTTACACAAGCTAATAGGTGAAGTGACTTTTACCTCCTTTACTTGAAAGAGACACAAAGAAGCAGACAGGTAATTCCACGCTGCTAATTTTTATGATGTGATAGATAGGAAAAGGAGAGGTTGAAGTAAAAGCTGGGCAGACCGATTATGAAATCTCGGAGTGTTGTAGGGAGAAGCTCTGATCTCATGATTATTTTGTTTCCTTAAACTGCGTTAGCAAGTATGTTTGAAAATCTGGCACCTTATCAGCCCGTGTGTGAACTGTTTTGTTGTGTCCGAAAGGATGATTTGTTAATAGGCACCTCTTTTTTCTCTGTCACCAGTTTGAATTCTCGCCTCACTGTTAGCATTTTAAATCAAGCGTTTGGCTGCCGCATTTCAAGGTGCGGGGAGAGGGAAGCGGTAGCTGTCCCTCCCGCGCCCGGGCTCAGCGGTTGCTGTTCAGCTTCGAGAGCGGAGCGCGGTGAAGTTGCGGTAGTGTTACAGCTCCTCTCGGGTGAGACTTGCCAGGCTTGAGGCTAAAAAAGTGTCTCGTATACAAACCGGTCAGAATATTTACAGGTAGTTGTGACTGTCAAATACTCCGGCGTCTTGACAAAGCGCAGAGACCTCGGAAAGGTTCGTCTTTGGGAGGGTGGGAGGCTGCGGCGGCGGGGAACACCAGCGAGGGGCAGCGGCGCGGACTGAGCCCCGGCGCCCGTTAGCCTGGGGGACCAGGGTGCCTCTGCCTTCCAGCGACAAGCTGGCCAGGAGAAAATAATCGTGTCACCTGCAGGGGCGGTGCGGGCGAAAGGTACTACCCGGGGCAGAAGTGAAGCGGTTCACGGATCAGAGGTAGCGAGAGCTGTCGTCCCCGCTGGGGACAAACTCGCTTGTTAGATGCTGATTTGGTTGGAGTGATTCCGTGATGGGAAGCAGACGAGCATTGTGTCTGGTCCGGTTTTGTAATGGGATTTCAAACTGCGGGTACTGCTAACCCGTCCCTCACAAATCTGAAATCTGTCATGGGAGCGCACTGGCCGCTTGCTGCGGGGAGCCGGGGCAGCCGGATGCCTGCCGACCCCGCAGGCCGGGGGAAGCGCTCGGGCTAGTCGCAGACAAGGCTCAAGGAGGAATCGCGCTCGCTGGGTGACAGCGGTGCGCGGCCCCATGGGCACCGCTCGCTGCGCCCGCCCCGCGGGGCTGAGAGGTGGCGGCCTCCGTAGTCTGCACGGCACAGGCTGCTGGCCCGCTCCGCGCCCTTACCGCCACCGGGGCAGGGGACTGGATGGGGACGTGTGGAAGCATAGAGGGGGCAGAGCCGCGCGGCCCAGCGGGCAGACGGCAGGCAGGCTCCGGGCAGTATCCCGAGGCCTCCGCAGCCCTGGTATCTGCCGCCGCGGGAAGCCACATCCAGGCTACAGGGCGCCGCTTCTGCAAGGCTATCGGGGCTGCCCTCCCACTACCTTGAACCTGCTGGGAGCGGGAGGGCAGCCTCAGACCCCAGGTGATCCTCTTGTAGGCCAAGTACCAGCTCTGGCCAAGAAAGCTCTTTGTAAGTGTTTGCTCATATAGGCAGGCAGTTTTGAGGCCACGCGAAAAGATGATAGGACTTTTTGCAGGAGGAAAAGCGTCAGGATTTGGTCTTTTCCTGCCCTGGAGCCACAAGGGTGTCCCCTTTGCAGAAAGCGCGCCCTTTGAGCCCCATTGGTAGCAGTACAGGGCTTACCAAATCCTGAAGCGGCTGAGCGGCACCCCGCCAGTTATCTTGCAGCTCTTCAGCTGCGGAGTTTTTGCTAGGGAAGGGGGCAAGCCCGTTTCATGGGGCCAAGAAGGCTCTGAGCTGGCTGCCGTTTGCTGGACCTGGGCTGTGGCAGGCTTAGTGCTCATGTGTGTTAGGGTGCGTTTCCTCGATCTGTTCAACGGCATTTTTAGCCTTTGTAGCTCAATAAAACCTCTGTTGTCTATCTTCACTAGAAATCCCCTGCAATGTCTGCCCCTTTTCCCTGAGCAGAGCAGTAGCCTTCAGTTATTTGCACATAAACGGCTAAATTCTCAGCCCAGTCCCTTCAGCCCTGCTTCCCCAGCTGCCGGCTGGACTCAGCTCTGTCTCAGGCTGACCTGCCTTGGGCTTCAGGGGGAGCGAGGGAGGGAGGTGGGTCCCCCCCATGGCTGCGCTCCCCGAGCACCATCTCGACTGCAAGAAGCCGGCGGGAGCTGCTGCCTTGCACCGCAGAGCGGAGGCTTCTCTGTACGCATTTGTTGGTGGTTTGATTTTCAGGGGCGGTTTGTGTGCAAAGATCAGAGTGTCTGTTAAAGACAAAATTTGGATTTAGGAGGAAAATGTCACCCTGCTCTGCGCAGGAGTCAGTCGCTACTGAGCCGCGTCCTGAGGAATGAGCACGGCGGAGACGGCGAGGCTAGGGCAGAGCGCTGCTCCAGGGGAGAGCGCTGGGAATCGGCTCTGTCCTCCCGGCGCTGCTGGGGCCTCTGCTCCCGTCTGGTCTCCGCCGGCCGCAGGAACTTGGAGAGAGTTTGGGAGGCTGTGGGTGTCCAGCGAGGGCGGGTGTTACTCTGCTTCCAGGTCTGAGCCGAGCGGGGGAGAAGGGCTGATATCTTGCTAATTTACTTAAATCGTTGCAATTAAAACCGATTCGTGCCTCGGGGTACGAGTCCTCAGCCCTGCACGCTCGGCATGTCCTGCTGAGCTCCGCCGTCTCTCGCACCCGCCCCAAGCGAGAGCGCGGTTGGGGGGAAAAGCGGCTCCCTCGGCACCTCGCAAACACCTCTGGATGAAAAGGCAGGCATCGGGCTGGCTCCCGGGCCGAGGCGGGCCGCTCGCCTCTGCAGCCCCCCGCCGCATTCGTTCATGCCGTGGCTCGGGCGGTGCGCGGCAGGCGGGACGCGCCTTTCCCCAGGCGCCTCGGGGCGGGAGCGGGACGCGCCGCCCGGCCAGGCGTAGACGGCACCGGAGTGGCCTTGCGCTGCTGCGACGAGCAGCCGCAGCTGGTGCTCGGTGGCGGGGCTCGTCTCGTAACTTGTTAGTCACTTCTTTTTAGGATCTAAGGAATTTTCCTTAATCGCAACGAAGGTGGCAAAACTCTTCCTTCGTTTCCAGTTGTAAGCTGCTAATTTGAAGGAGAAGAGCCGCAAGGCATAGGCGGTTCGGTCTGTGCTCTCTCCTCCTGACAGTTGACAAATCTAAACAGATCTATTTTAGAGAAGCTGTACAAAACCGAAGAGTCTCTCAAGTCTGTTAAGGTGAGGCGGGTCGATGAGCGTGAAATCTCACGGAGGAAATCCCTCGCGGCTCGCACTGCAGCCTGTGACTGCGGGAAAAACGCAAGCCTGCGGCCAGCAGGACAGCCAAGAGCTGGAGAAGGCTGTGAGGAGTAAAGGGGAAGCTTCAGATCGCAGTGGTAGCAGGAGGGCAGGAGGGAGCCGGGCAGGACCCTGGCAGCGGTCGGCTCAGCCCCGCTTCAGACGTCCCGCCGGCCAGCTCGTTGCGTACGCCCGCCTCGGCCGGGGCTGCGCTGCTTTCTGGCACCGAAATAGGGTGTAATAACAGCTCCGGCCGAGTCTTTCCGTTCCCTGTATACGTTTGGCTGTAGAGATTTCCTCTCTTTTATACGCAGCTCCTTCTCTACATAACTAGTGTTAGCGGCAAAGGATTTATTAATAAAATCAGTGAGGGGAAGGATGAAGGCGAGGGTAGGGTTTGCAGAGATATTCGTTCAGTCGGAACTCGGGAGCCTTGAAGACGCTTTTTGTTTTGGTGGGTTTTTTTCCTTTCTCTTTTCTTCCCCTCCCCCCCTCCCCCTTCACCGGCACAGCACGAACGAGCAGTGCGGACCCCGAAGACGCTGGGGAAGCTCCCTCGGGGCCGAGGCGCTTGTACCGCGGAGCGAGGACTCGCCGGGCGCCCGGGCAGCCGCCCGCTTAGGCTTGGTCTGCCGCCAGAAAAGCAGCGGTGTGCGGCTGGGAGAGGGCGACGACCCGCCTGTGTTCCCGTTGGGGGGAGACGGAGCTCTCCCCTCGAAGTGCTGTGGGAAGGGCTGGGCTCCTCCTGCCCTTGGGATCAGGGATATTTTCGTTTCGTTTTAGCTTCACCTCCTAAACTTGGCGCCGAGCTGGGGATCGCGGTAGTGTGGCGCAGTAGGGTTGGACGGCTTGTCCCCGACGGCAGGAGCTAAAAGTAGGGGCCACTCCACAAAGGGAGGCCGGCTCCTCGGCTGCGCAGCGCTTTTCCGCATCCGCGGGGGCAGTGCCAGAAAAGCTCACCCGGGCAGGAGGTCAGTCCCCACGGGTTTTTCCGGGCTGGCCTCTCTGCCCCTCTCGGGCAGGGCCGCGGGTACCGGAGCCTCGACGGCGTTCAGCTCGGCGGGCAAGGCGGCAGGGCGGAGCGGCGCAGTGGAGGTCGGCAGGGTCGGCGCAGGAGGGGCCCGGGCGCCCCCCTTAGCAGGTGGTGCTCGCCCTGCCCGGCCGCACCAGAGCACCGGGCCACAGTCAGGGTTGAGCAGCGGGCGCCTCGGGCTGCGCCGGCGCCGGTGCCCGCGCGATGGCGCTGTGCGAAGGGGAAGACGCCGGGATGGGTCGGGGGGGTGGTCCGGTCCTGGCCCCGAGGAGCGGCCTCGGGCTTGGTCCCATCGCGATGGCAGCCGCTGGGAAGGGAGCCCGGGCCGAGCGTGAGCAGGGAGACGGGAGCCCTCGCCCACGGGAGCAGCTCTCCCCTTCCCGAGTCCGCCCTCCCCGGCGGTACATGCTGCTGCCGCCGACCCCGCGGGCACTCGGCGCTGTCCCACTGGGGCTGCGGGACCACCCCGCTCCCATCCTGCCAGCCGCTGCATCGTCGCGGCAGCTCTAGGCCTCCGCGCTTCGAGGTAGTGCCCGCGGGCGGCAGGCCGGCGTCCCCGGGAATCCAGGTGTGCGGCGGCCGGGGTCTCTCCTCGGCCCTGTCCGCAGTGCTCCGGCGCGCCGCGGGGGCACCAGCCCGGCGGTGGGGCTGGCGTCCCACGGGCGCCGTGGCCTCAGGGAGACACTGCGCGGAACGGGAGGAAGCCGGCGGCGTGGAGAGCGCACGGGAGCCCGGCGGGTTCTGTCGGGGACGGCAGCGCTTTAGGGAGCACTGCGCTGGGTGAAGGCGGCCCCGGCCCGGGGGGCAGCACCGCGGGCGGCCGAGGCGCGGGAGCCCAAGGCAGCCCCAGCTGCAGCCGCCCGCCTCTGAAGCCTGTGCAGGCACGGAGCTACGATGGCTTCCATGCGTTTTGGCTTTAAAAGCGATAGTTAATGAAAACCAAACCTTTCCAAGGAGGTGTTTTTGTTCATTTGTTTTGTTCAATTTTTTTTGGCTATCAAACACTTGAGGCTTCTATAAACTTTGGTAACAAGGAGCGTTGGGGATTCGGAGCGGACCCACTCCTGCTCTCACCAGAGTGCAAGAGCAGAAAAGTCTCCTACAGGAGTTCGTGTTAGAAAACGGAAAAGACGTTGTTATTAATTAAAAAAAAATATTAAAAATAAACAGTTCTTTTTATAGCGAGGTTTATAGCGAGGACGGATGGGGAAAGCGATGGGAAATAATCGCCTTTTTTTTCCAGTGGAAATGAGGACAACATGTGAAAATTATGCACTGAAGAAAAAAAAAAGCATTTGTAATTTGAAACAGAAATAAAAGGCTTTTATTTGGAAAAAATATGTAAAAGAAAAATAAGCATCGTGTATCATAAAATCTGTCTAAAATAAGTGATGTTTACAAATCAGAAATTACCAACCAGGAAAATCTATACGCGCTTGGTTCCGTTTCCCCTCAGTTTTAAGAACGAGCCCTTTTGCTTCCCGTTGAAACTCTCAAATGATTACCGCTCCCGATTTCGAAGTTAAAAAGAGTAATTTGTGTAAACGTTCAGTTTACAAACACAGGAATAAACACGTATTTGGCAATCCCGATATTCCAGTGAACGCGCAAATAAGAAACCAGCTGCGGTGGGGAAGAAAAACGAACGCGAGAGAAAGGTGCAGGGTATTCATTGCAAATAAAGCAATCGCTACATATATATTTAAATGTATTTAATTGTATGCATTATTAAAATGCCCTTCTGACTAGTTTAATAATTTAGAATCGATAGTTTTCCTAAAATCTTTATAAAATATTTACGCTTAATAAAATATTAATCGATTAACAAGGCAGTGGTGCTCTTAGAGGAGCTTTACTAAAGTCCTGTAATCGCTCTGCCGCCACACGTCTCCGCTGGTAAGGAAAGGATCACTGACAAAATGTAAATGAAGATCTTCAGACGGTGGTGTTTATAAAGTAGCTCGTTAATGGGCTTGGATTGAATCTCTCCATCCATCCACATCATCAGATATAATAATAGTAACGAATCAGACAGGGAAGATCCTGGCTAAACCATTGGCATTTTTCCTTTTTTTTTCAGAAGTACTGAAGTCCTAAATCACCAATTCTTCTGACTTTCTGGCCATTGATCCACGGGGATTCGTAGTTCAACATCAAAGGTAAGAACAAAACATTATTCGATTATTCGATAGCTGGTGGAAAAGGTTCACTTCCATGTGAGAGCGGCTGCTGAGCTTTATCGGATTTAGGGAAAAAAAGGAGGGGGGGGGGGAGAGAGAAAAGTTAGCTCGAGTTATTTAAAAAGAAAACAGAGAGTTCTCCGAACTTTGCGTCTCCTTTCCGAAAGGCACGGCAGGAGGAGACCTGGCCGGTGGCAGCCGCTGCAGAGCACTCTCCTCCTCCGCAGCCCCCGCGTTCCCGGCACCGGCTCTCGCCCCGGCCTTCCGCTGACCCCCGCCTCTTTTCTGGCTCCCCCAAACTTCATCCGGCGGCAGGACCCGGCTCCCACCCCCGTTCTCGGCTTGCTTGTCCCGGGGAAGGCTAGTACCGCGTCCAGACTTCGGTGGCGGGTTCCCCTGCCCCTTCGTAGGAGGGAAGAGACGAGTGTCCTTCGGCCGGGGCGGGAGAAGCGGCACTCGGCGCTGCTTTTCGGGGTCGGACGTGGAGCGAAACGATTATTTCTCTTACCCTGCCCGGGGATCCGCTGCTTTTCTCAGCACCGCTTCCAGGGAGCCCACGAGAGCCCCGAGCGTTCGGCGGGCGGGCGGGCTGTCACTGCCGCTCGGAGGGAACGAAGGGGGGCAGCGCGGGGCCAGCGCCGGCCGTACTCCCGCGGGGGACCTGCCCTTCCCTCCTCCTCTTAACCCCAGGGCAGCACTGGCGGGGCTCACCGCTCCGGGACGACTATGTGCGGGCTCGAGGTTACTGCTGCTGCCCACCCTGCACTCCCCGGGCCTATCACGGGGCGGACAGAAACCTGTCGCCAGGGCTGCCCGGTGATGCTCCCGCAGTGCCCGGGGCGGAAGGGGGCTTCCCGACGCCCCCTACCCCCCATAGCCCCCTCTTTTTTTGACCCTCCGGCGCCACCGTAAAAGGAAGAGCTCTTAAGGGCGCACGGCGGGGAGGGCGGTGCCCTGAAGGGAGCCAGCGGCGGACGGGAGGTGTGTGTGGGGGGCGGCGGTGGTGGGCATCCCGGTGCCCACCGCCGCCCCTACTTCCCCACCACCTCTCGTCCGCCTCCCCCCTCCCGCGCTGTGAGGGGATTTCCTCGGTCCACCTTAACGCGGGGTTCGTTCCGCCGCCGGGAGGAGAGGGCTCGGCGGTTCGGGGCCGTAGGCTCATTCCCCTGCGCCCCCCCAGGCCGGGCAGGGGGCGCTGCGAGCCCTCGGGGCGCGCTGCCGGGCATGGCCCTGCCGGGGGAAGCGCCCTCGCCGCCACCGCCCGCCGCGGGGAGCGGCGCGGTGCACCTTACACCCGAGGGGGAGGTGGCTGCTGCTGAGCGACCGGCGAGGCGACGGAGCCCGCCCAGCCGCGACTTCCCCGCCGGAGCCTTTCCCTTCCCGCCGGCTGCACTTAGGCAGCGCTGTCATGTCCTACCCGGAGCACCGCTATTAAATAATTTAGCGGCGGCGGCAGCAGCAGCGCTTCCCTGCCGGCTTGTCACCTCCTCCCGGCCCCCACCATCAATTATTCAGGGCCAACCCGGTAACTGCCTGGAGCTGGGCGCGGGGACGAGAGCGGCGGTGGGACCCTACCTGCGGCCGGGCCGTGCCGCCCACTCTCAGCTCCCCGGAGGAAGCGGGACCGGCCCTCGGGACGGCAGCCCCCGCCGCACCGGAAAAGTTGCTGCCGCCTCGCCCCGGCCGGGAGAGGTTGCGGGAGGGTCCCCGCCGTCGCTCGTCGCCCCGGGAGGGTCCCGGTGTGGCAGGAGGTGGTGAGGCCGCACCGGCTGCGTCGGATCGACCCCGGCGCCTGGACTGGATGCCGGTGGCAGCTTTGCTCCTCCCCGGTCGGTCCAGTCTCCCCAACTCCGGCTTCTCTCTAAGACCCCTTTCCCCCCTTCCCTTTCTTCTCCCAGCTCCTCCTCTCCTACTCCCCCGTCCCTCCCCCAGCCTGACTGCCCCTGTCCTTGCGCCCTTCTGCCCTGGGTCTCTCTTGTCACCACCGCCTCGTCGTGCTGCGCTTCCCCTTACCCACCCAGCCCGCCCTCCTCCCTCCGTGCGGCACCGCGCTCGCTTTTCGTGTGCGAGATGTATTATTTATTTATTGGTGTTTAATTTCCTGCCAGGTGGGTCTCTGCCTCCCACCCCAGGGCGCAGCGGGCCGGCCGCGCTGGGGCTGCGCGGGGCGGGCCGGACCGGGGGGGGGGGGAGAGTGGGGGGTGAGCTGCTGCGTGCCCGTCTGCGCCGGATCCCGAGATAGCACCGAGACTTGATTTTTGCGGGGGGGCGGGAAGGGGGAGGGGTGTCGGAGGCGAGGAGGGGTGGCGATGTTTGGGATGCACAGCCCTGGGACGGGAACGCCGCGCAGACAGACAGGCAGACACACACACAGGCGTGCACACACACCAAACCCGAAACCAAGGACAACCCCAAAAAGGACTCACTCTGCCTCGATGACTCAACGCAACTAATAACCGTTTCTCCGCTCTCTGTGGCGACTCCCTCCTGCCGCTGCTGTCGCTGGCAGAGGAGGGAGCGATTGAAAGTGACACACGGGGGGCCGCCGCCGCCGCTTCCCCGCGCCGCCAGGCACCCGCCACCGCCGCGGAGCCCGGTGGAGCGGCGCTCCCTCCTCTTCTCCTCCCCCCGTCTCCCCCGGTATTGATTTTCTCCGCGGAAGGTGTGAGAAGTCGGCTCCCTCTCCCCTCTCTTCCGCGCCGCAGCCGGCGGCCCCGCGGCTCCCCGCCCCCTCGCCCCGGTCTCCCCGCTCCGCTCGTTGCCCGGGATCCTCCGGGAAGGGGCTCTGGCTCCTGCCGCCCCGCGCAGCGCGGGTAGCGGCCCCGGCCCCGCCGCCTCGACACCCTCGGAGTAGGGCAAGGAGGGGGCTGGGGGTGGGGGGAAGCAGTAGAAGGGAAGAAAGCGGCGTGAGAGGAGGAAGAAAGAAAACTTTCCACCCTGGATTCTCTACTTCTGATCCATGGACAGAGCCCAACTCAGCCAACTTACAGACAGGCTATAAGCAGTAAGTACGGCGGCAGCTCCCGGGGGCTGCTCGCTAGAGGCTTTCTCAGCAGCCGGCTACTCGGTGGCTGCACAGCTGGCCGGCGCGGGGGGGCCGTGCCAGCGGGGCCGCCCGGACTGGCAGCCTCTTCCCCGCGGCTCCCGGGGGCGGGCCGGGGCTGAGGCCGGACCCGGGCTTGCAGCACCTGGCCGCGACGGGCGGGTGGGCTGCCGGCCGGCCTGCCCTGCACGATGGGGGGCCGGGGCGCAGCACTGCCTGCCTCTGCCCGCCGCAGGTTGGGGCCGTGCAGCGGGACTCGCGGGCCGAGCTGGTAAGGCGGCCGGGCCGGGGCCGTCGAGGCCGAGCTGTTCGCTTTCGGCGGGGTGCTTTCTCCGGCGGTGGGAGCGGGGCGGCATCGCGCTCGGCCGGGCACTCGCCCGGCTTCGCTGAGCTGAGCCGCCCGCAGGACGCTCTGCGAGGGCCTGGGCAGGTGAAGAGGACCCTGTGCCGGGCGGCGGTGCGGGCCGGCGGTCGCTGAAGCGCCCCTTGTTTCTCTTCCTTTAGGTCCGTGCTCCTTCTACTGCGACCTGCCAGCGGGAGCCGCGTCTCCGAGCATGGAGCGGAGGAGTGAGAGCCCCTGCCTGCGGGACAGCCCCGATAGAGGCAGCGGCAGCCCCGATGTCAAAGGGCCCCCTCCCGGGAAGGTGGCCAGACTGGAGCAGAACGGCAGCCCCATGGGCACCCGCGGGAGGCCCAACGGCGCCGTCACCAAGCCCGTGGGAGGTAACCGTGCGGCCGCGCTCACGGCGACACCGCCGTCCGGCTCGGCCCGGCTCGGCGGTCCCACTGGCATGGGGGCATTTGGCGGGCGGGTCGGCACCATGCGCGGAGGGGTGGCAGGTTCGTGTGGCGGCCGCCGGGCTGCTGCCCGCTTTCCCTGGAAAGCGTTCAGCTGCTCAACACCGCTGCGGAGCTGCGGTCTCGGGGCAGGACTTGTGCCGAGGTCTGCGGCGTGCAGAGCCCGCTCGGCGGAAGGCCGCCTTCCCCAAGAGGCCACCCCTAGGCCCGAGCTCTGGCTGGGCGGCTCACAAAGGCCAGGCCTAATCCCGAGCTGGTCCATGCCCTCGGCGCTTTCTGCGTGAGCACTGGCGGATCGCGCCGGGGCAGCCCGCGGGCAGCACCCCGGCCTGGCCGGAGGCTCCCAGGGGCTCGGCATCGTCTCCAGGTTAGGTGCGGGCAACCGGGCTGCGTTCACGGGTGCGGGTGGCGTGAGTTACGTGTGTTAGACCCACCACCACAGCGCTGAGAGCGGGGTCTCCGGGGTGGAAAAAACCGGCAGCATTTATGTTTGCATTTAGGGATATGTTTGGGGTGGTTTTAGTTTCCATAAGTAGCGTTTTAGAGCAGTTGTGAAAGAGGACAGGGCAAAACGCGGGTAGGGTTTAACTCTTTCAGCCAAATTACCGACCATTAGTTGTTCATCATTCCTGTGATTCTCTAGAATACTTCAACTTTCATACATACTTTGGTATCTAGCTGTTGGTCAGTTCTGTGTTTAGAGCATGTTTAAGTAATGCTTGTGGTTGCTTTTATTTTCCCTTTTGCTCCGAGCAGCTAAACTTTCCAGGCAGTTCTCCTAAATACTCTCTTTTCTTTTTCATCTTCACTGATGTTGTTGCATTTAATACAGTGTTCCTCATGTTAGGAAAAACACCTTTAAAAATCTTGGAATTAGCCAGATGATGTGAGCAAAATAATGCAGGGCAGGCCACAGATAACTTGACCTTTAAAAAAACCCTCATCTTCTTGTATTTATGTTTTAAAACGTCCAGCATGGCAACACATAAATGTAGTTGCTTGTACACAAAGAGTTTGTGTAAATGACACTTCAGGAGATACTTTGATATGGTCGTCACATGACTCTCTATTACGTGAGGTTTATTTAGCGATTTTACCATTAGATGCTTGTTTTAGACCTCTTTGGCTCAATAGACTTCCTAATTGCTGAAGTTTGCTTAGGGGCTGCAGATTTTATTTCATTTTAAAAACGTAGGATTCATTTATGTACCTAATGAAGGGTAAGAGATCTCACCAGTTTTGTATGTTTCTTGAGTGACTGTATGTCTGGGTGTTTAACGTCTGCTTTGTGTTCTTCTACTGTATGGGAGAAGAAGAATCAGCTTTGCAGTGAAAGATCTGTAGTAGTATTCCATTTACAAATCGGTGGAGGAATAATCTGTTGAATAATTGTAAAAATGAACTAGTTAATCATATGAAAAGTAATAGATGCAGTTTTGGATGCCTTTCTTGAGACTGAGGCGTTATAGCTGATTTTAAAGAGAATGTGAGAACTGGAACAAAAATCTTTTTCCTGGAGGCGTTTATAGAAATATAGGAATATTTTTAAATGTTTTGGAATATATGTTGCTTTCTAATTGCAGCTGTCTTAGCCAAGAGAAATTCACCGGCTTGTATAGTTATATTGGTGGTTCAGCTTGAATCTGGCCTGTTAAGTTATGGAAGATTTCTTCCACTTAAGACAAAGACTCTCATTACTGAAAGCGAACTTTTAAGAGCTTACATATTCGTTCATTGCTCTTAAGCTCATTTATAAACTTGGAGTAGATTGGAGTGTAAAAGTGTGTGGGAATAGGAAATGCAGGAGGCATTTTATTATTTCTTGTTTCTCCTTAGCTGGTGTTCTTTAAGCAGCCTCAATCTCTTTGGTTTTAGGCTGTTCATAATAAAGTTTATTCATTACTCCTTATTGATACTGAAAGCAAAAAGAAAATTATCTTTGTGTGAATACTTACCTAGGTTCTATAATACTCAATACTAAATTAGTTAAGCTGGATTTTTTTTAATAAGATAATGGTGCTGTTTAAAATTGATTTCATTTTTTTTTTCCTCCTGGAACTGCTCTCAAGATAAATCAGTGTAGTTAATTTCCAGATATATTTTTTTCTCTGCTCTCTGCAAGTTTGATCTTTAATAACCTGTGTGACCAAGTGGTCTTTTTCTGAATGCAGATCACACCGGTTCGGGTATTTCTGGAAATCTGTGTTTTTGCAGTGATCGCTGTGATGTTGGTCATTTTTTCACTTGAGTTGTGAAACGCAGCTGTAGACATTGGTGGACTTAACATACGGGCAAATTAGTATAAAATGTCTCTTCAAATAAATATTAATAAAGGCTCTTTTAGTATTGTTCCTAGTATTTGATAAAAAGGAAACTATTCGAAGTTGTAATGAAATGACGTCTAAGGCTTCAGTTGTCAGTCTTTCAGTTTATTTGTATTTTTCAAGCTCTAAGAAGCGCTAGTATTTATTGAATGTGAACTCTCTTTGGGGAAGAAATGAAATATTTTTCTGGAAACTAGAGACCATTTTAGGTTTTATTTTATTTTTATTTTTATCAAGTGTATCTGAAGGTTTTGAAAGCAAAGGCAGATTCTAGCAATTCTTTTTTCATCTCATTTTGGGCCTTAGATATGTAAATGCTGAAATTCCTTCCTACTTGTCAGGTGGCTTTTTGGTGTAATAATATCTGTTTCTGAACTTAATCCCTGAGAGCAGAGCAATAAGCTCTCAACTAGCTGGTGCTATGATGAGCCTGATGACCTTTGGTAACAAGTTTTATAATCGTAGTGTTTGCTGCAATTATTTTTCCAGTGACTTCCTTGAGAAACAGAGAAATATTGTAGTGCTGTAGGTGTTTTTAGCTTTCTCTCTAGGTTTATGAGTAAAAAAATGTATTAAAATAAGCTTTTGTAGTGCAGACAGAAAATCAATTATTCTCATGAGAAATTTTGCCTTATGACTCTCCTTTTTTTTTTTATTCCTAACCTGAATGTACTTAATTCAAAGGGCCATTATAGCAGCAATAATAAACTAGTGAAGGTCACTAAAAAGATAAACGGGGTCTTAAAGGTTGTGTTTAATAGGGGATTTAAAAGTTTTGGTATTGTTTACGATGTTGTTAGTGTCAGTCCAGTGTGTTAAGAGTCCAGTTTCAGTTTGCCTGACTAACCCAGTGCTTTCTAAGATGTTTCAGCAGTTATCTAACCAGTCTCTTTAAAAACCTGCATGTAATAAAGTACAAGTGTTCAGATGTTTAGGAGAGGCAGGTTTTAGAAAGGTCCCTGGCAAAAAAAGGCTTATATCGCTTTAAAAAACATATGAAGCCTGGGAGAGAGTTTAGAGCAAGCAAGAGCACTATGGTGTTGACAGCTTTATATCCCTGTTGGGTAACATTCACTTACTAGAATTGGCGTCTCCTCTCAGTTAGTAATTCACTCCATAAGGATTAAAAAAAAAAAAAGGGATGATTAATGGCTAGGAAACGTATATTTACAAAATTGTTGATTGCAGTTCATGAACCTGTTTGTGTGTAAGTGGATGTGCTTACATACGTATATGCGTTGATTTTGAAGAGCATAGAAAATAAGCATCGGAAGCCTCTGAATGCAGCTTAAAATGCCAGTGTGCAAAATGATCTGTTTTGAAGTTTGGTTTTGCTGAAATAGAAACGTAGAACCAAAATACAGCCAAGAGGAGGTGTTCAAATTTGGAGCGGGAAATAATTGCAAAAAAATTTGCTGGTTAGATTAGTTTCATGCAGCCTGATAGTAATACACGTTCTTACAGATGTAAGCGTTAAAATGTGTGATTTAATTTAGAGAATAGTAACAGAGGAGAAAACTTTCAGACCATTCAGACTGAATGGGGTGATTGGCATGATCGGTAACTGTGGTTACCGTGCTTGTACAGACTCGGATGCACCAGAAATTGTATGCAGTGACTCTTCGGAGGGCTGCTGCTGACTGCTGTAAGCCCAGTAACGTTCTAATGTGTCGCAGTCTTGTCTGCTTAGGTGTAGTTAGAAATCTGTTTTAATCTGTCTCTGTGGTGAGAGAAATGCCGACTGAGGAGGATTGAAGAGCTATTTGTCAAAATCCATTCTGAATATTTCTGCAAAAGTGTCATAGGGTTTGTGTTACCTTTTATATATTTTACAGGGACTTAAAGTACTTTACTGGAGAGAAAATCCACTTCTGTACAGTCTGATCAGATTTGCTCCTCAGTTCTAAGTGGTTAGTTAACATTAAGCTCTAAATGGTATCCTGAAGGGAGTAAGGAGGCATGTTTCACTTGTCCGTTCCTTAAAGTGAAAGGTTAAGCTTTAGATAGTCTTTTTGCCTGAATCCTAGCTGAAGAATATCTTCCTGCTGCCTGAAAAGAAGTACACATCAAGATACAGAAGCGTGAAAGCCGCAAGTCCTTGTTAGTTCAGGAAACAGCAGTATGTGAATGTATTTTATGTTTTATCTGTTACAAAAGAGTTGGAAAATGTTGCTTTGTATTTTGATACAATTCAGTAGGGATTATGGGGAAATGTCAATACTTGGATTTTACTTGTTTCTGATACATAAGGAGGAAGAGGCTTCTAATTAAGCAGGAACAGTAAGAAAAGAGAGACAGTGATTTCTTTTTCACGCCTGATGGCTAAAAATGTGTTTCACGTCTTTTTGCTGATTTCCATCCCCACCCCCCTTTTCCAATCGGATTATGTCATGTAAATAGAAGAAACAGAGTCACTCCTGAAGAGTCATGTAGTGTATCAGCTGTATTTTTTGCTGAGGTAGAAAAAAATAGTCTTTCTTTATGTGTTTCAGTACATGGTCTGTTATTAAAATAAAGACACAGTTGGTTAAAGTATACGTCCAATTGAACGTACGCATTAAACAGAATATAGGGTACCCACCCATTCGGTGACCTAGGCATAATTTGATGTTTGGAGTAATTTTGGAGCTCTAAGTTGCGTCTGCAGAAAGCCACTGACAGTTTTGAATTCAAGATTTAAGATTTAGCTGTAGTAAGATTTTATTGTTTCCCACAGCAATTCCTAAGTGTGTCGAGTCATCTCCCCGCTTCCTCCCCACGCCATACCCATGGCCACGTTAGTTAACTGGACGCTGTTATTTCTCATCGTGGACTAAAGGAAAGAAAAAGAAACCAGCATCTTTGAAAAAGTCAATGTTAATTCTCCCACCATGCTTTTATAAACTGGGTCCTGCTTTTTCTCAGTTTCACTAGGATGGAACAGAATACGTTTACTGCCAATTATTTATAGGGTAATTGTTTGAAAACGCCCGCTAAGGTGAGTCTGTGAGTGACTCCCCAGAATTGTTTTATGCCTGCAGAAGATGGCAAAATTGTATTAACAACTATAAAGATGCCAGTGAGGAAATGTGCTTTCAGGCCCCATAGATCCATCCCTAGGCCCCATAGATCCATCCCTAGGCCCCATAGATCCATCCCTAGACCCCATAGATCCATCCCTGGACCCCATAGATCCATCCCTAGGCCCCATAGATCCATCCCTAGGCCCCATAGATCCATCCCTGGACCCCATAGATCCATCCCTAGGCCCCATAGATCCATCCCTAGACCCCATAGATCCATCCCTAGACCCCATAGATCCATCCCTGGACCCCATAGATCCATCCCTAGAGCCATCTCTAGGGCCCATCATCAATCCATCTCTAGACCCACCTCCATCCCCATCTCTAGACCCCATAGACCCATCTTTAGACCCAATAGACCCATCCTGAGACCCCGTAGACTCATCTCTAGGTCCCATAGACCCATCCCTAGACCCCATAGATCCATCCCAAGACCCCATAGACTCATCTCTAGGTCCCATAGATCCATCTCTAGACCCCACAACCCCATCTCTAGACACATCTCTTGACCCCATCGTCATCAACCCATCTCTAGACCCTATAGATCCATCCCTACACCCCATAGACCCATCCCTACACCCCATAGATCCATCCCTACACCCCATAGACCCATCCCTACACCCCACAGATGAATCCCTACACCCCATAAGCCCATCCCTACACCCCATAGATCCATCCCTACACCCCATAGACCCGTCCCTAGGCCCCATAGACCACTCACTACACCCCATAGACGCATCCCTACACCACACAGCCCCATCCCTACACCTCATAACCCCAACCATACACCCCATAGACCCATTCCTACACCCCACACCCCCATCCCTACACCTCATAACCCCATCCCTACACCCCATAGATCCATCTCTAAGTCCCATAGATCCATCCCTAGACCCCATAGACCTATCCCTAGACCCCATAGATCCATCCCTAGACCCCATAACCCTATCCCTACACCCCATAGATCCATCCCTAGACCCCATAGAGCCCTCCCTAGACCCCATAGATCCATCCCTACACCCAATAGACCCCTCCCTACACCCCATAGATCCATCCCTACACCCATAGACCCATCCCTACACCCCATAGATCCATCCCTACACCCCATAGATCCATCCCTCGACCCCATAGACCCATCCCTAGGCCCCATAGACCCCTCCCTACACCCCATAGCTCCATCCCTACACCCCACAGCCCAATCCCTACACCCCATAACCCCATCCCTACACCCCATAGATCCATCCCTACACCCCATAGATCCATCCCTACACCCCATAAGCCCATCCCTACACCCCATAGATCCATCCCTACACCTCATAGATCCATCCCTGGACCCCATAGACCCATCCCTACACCCTATAGACCCATTCTTACACCCCACAGCCCCATCCCTACACCCCGTAAACCCATCCGTACACCCCATAGATCCATCCCTACACCCCATAGGTCCGTCCCTACACCCCATAGACCCATCCCTACACCCCACAGCCCTGTCCCTACACCTCAAAACCCCATCCCTACACCCCACAGCCCCATAACTACACCCCATAGACCCATCCCTACACCCCATAGATCCATCCCTACACCCCATAGATCCATCCCTACACCCCACAGCCCCATCCCTACACCCCATAGACCCCTCCCTACATCCCATAGATCCATCCCTAGACCCCATAGACCCATCTCCAGCACCAGGGCCCGGGCGGCGCGGTGCAGGCGCTCGTAGCAGCACCGGTAGCGCTGAGCCATGGGGATGGAGGGGGGGGGTCAATGGGGCATTGAGGGGGGTTGGGTGTCAAGGGGCAGTGGGGGTCAATGGGGATTGGGGGATGTCAATGGGTTATGGCGGATGTCAAGGGCTTGGTGTTCAATGGGGCTTGGTGGTCAATGGGGCTTGGAGGACGTCAAGGGCTTGGGGGTCAATAGGGCTTGGGGGTCAATGGGGCTTGGGTATCAAGGGGGAGTGGGGGGCGTCAAGATCTTGGGGGTCAATGGGGCTTGGAGG
>JAUELP010108553.1:0-11677 GCA_032357275.1 Micropsitta pusio
GAAGAATGAAGCAAGCAACACCCCCAGCACACACCAGCAAGACCTCACTTCCTTACATAAGCAGCATCTCCTCCCTCTTGCCCTTCCTATTCCCTTAGTACAGGGACTTAAAGGGAGAAAAAGCTGCACCCTTAAAATGGATTTTTAATATTTTCCCATCACATATAGCACCAAAATCTGAACACTAGCTGGTATAAATCAGCAGTACTGTCGTGGCTTGAAACTCCCCTCAATTATAGTGGTAGAAGATCCAGGAACAAACTCATAGTATATTTTCAACTCTTGATATGATCCAGCAAAGAAGGAAAACTTTATTTTCATACTACACCTGAGAACAAGCATGTAAATAAGCAATCTGCTTAAATTAAAGCTACACACTGCATGTAATATTGCTTACTGATTCAAAGATTAACAAAGTTATACCAAATTTGAGCTCTGCAGATAGGAAAACACATTAAAAGTGAGCTCTTTTGTTCCACTGGAATTCTCTAAGGTACTTTTGAGACAGTAAATCAGGTTCAGATTCACATAGAACATTTAGCAGACTTATGCATGATGCAATGAAACAGAAGTAAGATATAATTAAGCAGTGACATGACAGCTAACAAATGTGTTTCTGGGCAGTTACTGCATGCCTCGTGTGGCATTATGAGGCACCGAAGCCAAAAGCTCAGTGTACATTAACTACCAGAAAGGGGCCATAATTCTCTCCAGCTGTGCAACCTTCCACATTTCCTTGCTATTTTGAAATGCAACTTGTAAATTAAAAGGAAATAGGGAAATTAAAAAAAAAAAAAAAAAAAAAAGGAATGACAATCAAACCTGTGTTTTGTGAATACTACTGTGAAAAATCAAAGTAGCCTATCAGAAGGTTTCCCAAATTTTACATCTGTCCAAGAATAGAATCATAGAATCACAGAATAGTTAGGGTTGGAAAGAACCTTAAGATCATCCAGTTCCAACCCCCCTGACATGGGCAGGGACACCTCACACTAAACCATGTCACCCAAGGCTCTGTCCAACCTGGACTTGAACACCACCAGGGATGTGAATGCATGAAAATTACTGAAGCAAAGGTGTATGGTACAAGGTCTAAGAAAGCTCTGTTTATCTGTACACTTTCAGTGACCAGTCAGCACTCTCTAATTCTTTTGCATGGAGCATCATATCTCCTCCATGTTCACTAGATTTTAAAGGTTAAATGTTACCAACAATAGATCTCGTCTTCTAAACAAAAAACATGGTCTTTTTGGTGTTGCTGCCAAGTGACTTCTCTTTTTGCATTTAGTTTTATTAGCGGCATTAAGAGATGTGGGCTCCAGTAAAAGACTCTGTGTGGTGAAGAGCAAGTCCCTTAGTTATGCTATTGCCCAGTTATAATATGTGAACTATTTTCCCTCTTGCAGAGTATCTACATTAATAAATAATAAGGTAATTAGAAAATAAGTAATGTCAGGGGGCTACAAGGGCTAAATAACATATCTTCAGATACCAAAGGAATCTAGATAATAAATATGCTTGTTTATTTAGCAATAGAAAACTATCCAAATGTGTTCTAGAAATTAAAAGAATTAAAACATGGAAAAGTTGTTAAAAACTATGTTGAAAATTTTAACATCTTAAAGCCCACATGCTTTTCCAGCATTTTTTATGCAGGGTTTTGTTTGTTTTGGTGTTTGTTGTTTGTTTTTAATGTAACTGCAAATGATTGATTTCTAATTTTGTATTGTTTTACTGGATGAAAAAGGGGGAAAAAAGAGGAAAATTTCAGTCAGCCTAAAGCTGCCACAATGTGAAATGTTGCACTAATATACTCAGTTTAATAGATTTTAGATTGGGTTAGATACTGTTATATAAAGCCTTGAAGGTCCAAATTTAATTTGAATCTTTATATAGGCTCTGCTCTTCATACACTGCTGAATCAGATGTCACTTGTGTTTAGTGTTAAGCTTTACTAAAGTCATGGGTATTACCAGTAATTTGAAATTAACCAAATTAATATCTGATTTTGACACAGAGGAGTGGATGCAACCATAGCTATCACTGCAGCTGTAGTGCACCAAACCCAAGTGATGTTTCAGTGGCTCCATTGTTTAAGTTAGGATTTGCACATAGTCAAAAATTGTGTTTCATTTTAATTTTTCTTCCACCTGCCTATTTTATGTACCAATTATGAATGGCAGAAAAGGGAAGTCAGTTAATAATATGTTTATTTCCAGTTACTTCTAAAGTCCTCAGGAGAGTTTGCTCTGGCTAGACACCAATATAGGGTGATAATTTTTAGTTTGAGTCTCTGTTACATGGCTTTCTGAGAAAGACCTTTAAGCTTGGAACACATAACCTGCTTTCCATACTTGGCTGTCGGAGGTGCATTGATTTATTTACTTTTTTCCCTAAACCCAGAGCGTGATGCCCTTGACACACTTTTTGATCATGCACCAGACAAACTCAGCGTAGTCAAAAAGGTAAAAAATCCCACACTTTTATTTCCTATACTGCTTTTTTGCTTATGCTTTTGGAAAGATAACCTGAAAGATCTGGAAAAGAGCAGAAGGGGACTCTGAAATGGTGAAAAGGGTGTTTATTCCCCAGAGATCACTTTTTGAAAGCCAGCTGATACCTGGATTCATTGGCTTCACTCAGGCTTGTCTCATTACTCTGGTTTATTGGCCAAAGCTTTTCTAGATCAAAATTATGCAGGTTAGAAAAGCCTACTGTGCAAAGTAGTCACAGTGGTACAGATCATTCTGACTGGATACACACTTCTATATCCCAAGTGCTGTGCTCCAGCGAGGAAGGGCTGAGCCGTATGCTAATGAGTAGCGGGCAGTGGTGACCAGGCTCAACAATAGCCAGTTGTGCATGCATCTTCAGCCTCAGTCTCCCCAAGAAGCACTCGCTGTTTGTGTTTCAGCTCATTCTTGTACTAGAGATGATCTTCCACAACTGGAAGATATTTTCCACGTACCCTGAAATATGATTCACCCATAAATAAGTTTGATAAATACAAAGCTTTTACAGAAGTGACTTTGTCCCAGGGCTTTTCTACCTAACACTAATTCATATGGTTCTCTGGTCTCTTGTCCATCATTCCAAAGCACACCTATTCAGACATATTCTTGACATTGCTCTTAGTGCTAGGCAGAGTGGAGAAGTAAAATAGCTGTTGACTTCTGCCAGCTTGTGCTAGTTTTAGAGACCACATAATGGGGAGACTCCACGTTGTTCCATCAGCTAGTTCCAACCTGGCCGTTTCACTATTAGAACAGTAGTATACAAAGATCAGTCCTGTAATTTGTCCCTTCACTTTGGTATGAAACAGGACGTAAGCATTTAATATAATGCTTTGAAGTGTCTGGAAGATTTCTATCTTTCCAATCTGAAACATCTGCTAGAATAGTGTTTTTAAAGTTGGTAGAGACTGAAGTTAGCTCTGTAGATGTAATAAAGTTTGGACACCCAACTCTGTGTCCCTTTTGGAAGTGGTGTAAGCAGGCTGGCAGACTGCTGTGCTTCATGAAGTGCATCTGCATGTATCTGGCTCATAGTAGCGGGATCTTGCAAATCTGCTTTCTGTGGGAATAGAAATGCCAGACTTGGGTTACATTCTGGCTGTAATTTGCTAATTGATATGCACACATCACTCCAGGAGCAGAGGTCTATGCGGAACGGTACACTCCTGGCATCTTCTCTTGGGAGCCTTAGCTTAGTGCTGCTGATGCCCTGCTCTCTGGCAGTGAATCATCTGCAATAACCTGAAGAGATTCGTTTGGAAAGTAAATGCACCTATTGCTTGCTTCATTTTCACAAACAGCCTATAGGAGAACTGATGTCATCACAGCTTTTGCCCATGTGACTAAAGTGTGCTTTATTTGCTAGGAAAAATAACTAGTAAGCTGTATGTAATAGCACCAGCTGGTGACTGTTGGCATATGGTGCAACAAAAAAGACTATATGAATGGGTTGGTTTCAGTTTTATGTACTTATTTGTGCAAAAGCAAATACCCCACATGCATATTTATTAAGCTAAAAAAAATGTCTTAGAAGATTATGTTAACTCTTTCACATAGGCACTGACTGTTGTGTCTAACATCACTGGTTCTGATGTTTTCTTTTATAGTCTCTGATCACCTTCGTGAACAAACACTTGAATAAACTGAATTTGGAAGTAACAGAGTTAGAAACTCAGGTAGGAGACTTTGGGGTTTGTATGTAATCTAACTGTAAATTACAATGATAGGCACTCTCTTCATAAAACCTCGTTATGGAACTGTTAATCTTTGGGCATGTTAATTTATGGATCAAGGGTCTGACTTTTAAGTAGCAATGACATTCACTGGTGCTTGCTTCCTTTCCCCTTGTTTACACATACTTCATATTGTTACTGATTTGTATTACAAGGTGAAAATCTTGATTATTTGATAGGGTCATATTAATGACTGTAGAATGTGACTGGATTTTAGGGCAGCTTATCTTTTGGATCAAACTGGAGTGCTGCAAAGCAGTTTCTATAGTTATGGGTTGATGGTGGGTTTTGTCTTTACTAGTGGTGAGGGTTCAGGATGAACTGGTATAAGCTCTTAATAGCTGGTTTCCTGGGCTCTCAGGATGAGTGTGGACTGCACTGTGCAGTTCATCATACAGATATCAGGGATAGCTTTGATCACATTAAAGTGGGACTGAAACAATTTTGCTGCTGCATCAAAGGCCTTCATGTCCACCTCTTTACGCTGCTATTTTGTGAGCACATGCACTGTGTCTGCTGCTCAGCAGTGTAGATTAACTACCTGAGCACCTGTACTACAGTGGTTTGACTACCAGTGGTATCCAGGTTAGTTTGTTTAAAGCTAGTGGGGGTGACTGTCAACCACCTCTGTCTGCTCTGAGAAGTTAACTGCCTGTGGCACAGAACTGGGTAGGGAATGTTTGGAAACCTTAAGTGTGAATTTCAGTGTCAGTGGGGTAGTTCTCACTTTACAGATAAAATAAAGCAATTTTCAGGGTTGGGCTTGGCTAAGCAGAAGCAGATACTCTTCCCAGAGTTCACTGAACTGTGGAGAGATGGTTGTCTTACTGTCCCAACAAGAAAATAAGCAAGGCATCTAGAGAATTATATCAGGAGTATGGGGAATTGGTTTGATCCTGGCTTAGTTTAATACCAGTCATTCACTGCTATTTTATAGCTTTGCTGAAATAAATGGGTGACTGGATCTGATATGGCACAAGAAATTGTTGTTTAATGCCTTAGAAGTATCCAACAGCTTTTTTTTTAAAAGGTTAGAGAATGTCACATGCACTATATCAAGCTCGTGAGAAGTCTGTTAGGAATACATAACATTAGCCAGTAAGTAGTGCTGCTATCTAGTAGGAATACTGAATAGTATTGCTGAAAGTGTTTAGTATATTATTTAGTATTTACTGAAACTGTAAAAATCTATTTTGACTTGGGAAAAAAATTTCTTCGTGAAGTTAAACTTCCTACCTGTGACAGAGGTATTTCAAGTTCTGATTAGGGGCAGAGATTTGAATGTCCAATACACATGGTTTAAGAGGGATTGTGCTTGAAATGACCAGGTACTGTAGTAGTAGGACTGAGAGTATATAACGTGAAAACATGTTTCCCAGGACTCTTTTTGCTTGGTTTTTTTTTGGGGTGGTGGTGGGGTATTTGGTTTTGTTTTAATTGAGAAAAGCTAAGTTAAATACTGTAGTAAAGTTTCTTCAACCAAATCAAATTAATGTGAGGAAAAGCAAGGACATACATACTCTAACCTTACCTTAAAGTATTCAGTAGTTTACTGAACAGGTAACTGGCTGGAGATGAAGATCTTGTTCTCGGTCCCTGCCTGTTAAAACCAAATACTCTGCACAACTAAGGAGTAGAAATGATAGATATCTCCCAGGTGAATTGCTTTTAATTTCTGCTTAGATCTATTTAGTGTATACAAGTAATTTAAATAGTCTTTGGCACATGATCTTGCATGGGTTAATGCTATAGCAATAGCTGATGGGCTTCCTTGTTTTGCTCAGGAAATTACAGTAGGGAAATAATGCTACCAGATGTAGGGAGAAATCCTGGTATCCTGTGGTTTTGCTTTTCTTTAGAGAACTGTTAAGAAAGCAGCTATATTAACAGGCTTTTTAGAAAAGACTAATTTAGCTTGCTTAAGCGCTGGCGGTTACACGGTTATAGGTGAATTCAGGGAGCAGATGAAACAAGGCCCTAATTGCTTGTCATACTTGCTGTCAATTCTTTGCTGTGACTCCTGAACCACCTTATACTTCTGTGCTAGCAAACAACAGTGGTAGAAATCAAAGTATGTAATTTGGGCCAGGCGTTCTTTGTTCTGCTTGTTTATGAATGCTTATTTGAAAACAGATGCTTTCACCTAAGAATATCATCAGTATTTCTTTTTAGTTTGCAGATGGCGTTTACTTGGTTTTGCTCATGGGTCTCCTTGAAGACTATTTTGTTCCACTTCACAACTTCTACTTGACACCTGAAAGTTTTGATCAGAAGGTGGGTAGAAACTTCAGGTTATATTGTTTTTGCTTTGTTACCAGATGACATTTTCCAATCATTGTGTCCTTTCTCTTTGTGCCCAGCAAATTAGAACCTGGTATATTCTTCTCTTCAGTAGCTGTAGTAAAGATGCACTGGCTGTGGCACTTGATAGTTAATACTGCTAAAAGTTGCTTGTGAAATGAATGAGTAAATTCCCTACAGTTAATGAAGAAGGGTATTCTGTTACTAGCATTAAACGACACACAAAGCTCATGAATATACAAAATTAATAAATCAGTAATAAATGCTTTGTACTGTATAGTACTTTGCAGAATCAAAGTGATTTATTAAATTGTAGTACTGCCTGAAGTGTTTTTATGTGCAGGGATGCCTTATTGTCCTAGACAGCAGAGCTGAGGCTTGGATTTGCTTAGTATGTACCATATAAATAGGCAAGAAAGGCAAAAGATGAGGAAGCTCTGCTTTAGCTGCCTCCTATTCACTGGGATTGACAGGGAGATAGTGCTTCTTCCCAAGGTCACAGAATGTCATGCCTAAAAACTGACCCATTATCTCATTTGTATCAGTTGCCTAATACCCATTAATTCTTTTTCTGTAGTTTATTTGATTTTTCTATAAACCAAGTGAATAAATATTACTTGCTACCTAAATGAGATACTGTAGTAGAAGAGGTGATACCTGGGCTGTGATCTTTGGCTGATCTGGGGTTAGAAACTATATGCGGAGTGTTTACGAGTAATACGTTTGGAGCTGATGTAAAACCAAAGTGGTTGCCCTAATCCTGCCATGGATGGAGCATGCAAAAAAAATTGCCTGTCTGAAGTATATTTGTGAGCACAGACATCTGTTTCTGTGTACAGTTCCTTGCAAGATTATTGCCAACATTGCTGGCTAACTTTTGAGAGAATGTCTTTTCTAGCTTGTCTTTTCTGGATATTTCTTTCTGTTTGATAAGGAGTGAGTGACTGGCTGCCTAACAGGTGTCTCAAACAAAACGAGTTTTGAGAAGAGTGGATTCTTTGCAGTCTTGGATTGTCTGACTCATTATCAGGGTACTAGAGATGGAAGGAGACAAAATAGGTCTTTATCTCGTAGTCCCACACTTGCTCCATTGTCCTGTTTCCTTCCTAGGGTTTACAATGAGAAGAGCGCTTAACATATTTTATTGTTGTAACTAAAAGTTTGCCTCTTTCTGCAGTGGTTCCTTTACATGTGCACACAGCTGTGTATATTCAGTACCTGGTAATCAGAATACACTGACCCTGGAGTAATGTATCTGCCCCTGCTTTCTATTCTGCCAGGTTTTGCAGTGAAGAGGATGCAGGTATTGTGTTGGCTAAGCTAGAGCAGGTGATGGCTAGCTTAGGAGTGGAAGCATTGGCACAAGTTAAAAGATCAAATACTTTGTAAGGCAAGGACTGTTTAAAATGATGTTTCTTTCATAGTGAGTTCAGCACAAATTGTTGCTGCCAAGCACCCCTTAGCAAAGGTGCACTCTGTGAGAGATGGGACTTCATCATCAGTAGAATAACCCAGCTTTGCCTGGGTGAATCATACTGGCAAATGAGCACGGGTACAAACCCAGGCTAATGTGCTGAGCCTGCCGTTTCTGTGGGTCATATAGGGATTGTTGATTTCCTCAGGTTACTAGTTGCTATTATGGAGCTTAAAGGGGCTCCCTGCAGACAGGAAATTACACTTCAGTAAGGGGGGCTTCTTTAGGTGATAAGTTTGTGGATGGGATGGGGTTTAGTTCATTTTGAATGTTGTATACTGTACAGGAGCTTGCTAGAGTAGTGGGAAAATGGTTATGTCTTATGCAAGCTTTCATTTTTATCCTTAGTATCTTGAATTTTCTCCCTTGTAGAAATGCAGGATGCTGAGTTGTAGTCAGAATCTGTTCATTTACGATTTTGTTGTTAACAGTTTAAGTTAGTAAGGGTTATTATTAGTAAAAATCCTGAAGTAATGTGTGGTTAATGTTGTGTGGAGACTGCCTTGAGGATGGAGGGTTTATAAATCAGAGAAAGAGAGGCACACTCTGTGTTTTGGGGAAAGGAAAAAATATTTTCATCTTGAAAGTGACTAGTTTTGTCACAATGAATGAGGAGGAACTGTAGCAGGTAAAAAGAGATGAATAAAGTCCTAAGCAATGAGTGCCAGTAAAAGGGGCCTTTCTTCCATGTTGTAGGGGAGCTCTATATGCGTAACTCCCAGATTTTCAAGATGAGTAGCTTTAATTAAATCTTTGCCCCTTATTATGTTATCTCCAGAACTGTCATCTGCAGTAACAAAAATTCACAGAATTCATAATCGATATTACCTTGCTTAATTTTCGGTAAGCATGGATGAGAAAGCTGCTGTGCATGTCTCTTTAAACCGTAATATTTTCTCCTTAAAGGAGAGACTAAAAGAAGACTTCCTTGCATTTTATCTTTTTGTCCATTTTCTCTCTTCTGACTTTATGTTCATATGTGATCCTTGGTGGCTTGCTCAGGAAGTGCTTTCTGTAGTCGTACCTTACTGGTTTTTCAAGGTCACTGTAGGGAACTGTCACCACCAAGCATTTCTTTTAGGCATTTGCCTCATTCGAGAAACTTATTTCGACTTTCATATCTGTTTTCAAGTAGAGGACGTCAAAGAACCAAGAGACTAAGGTATTATCATAAGGTGATGCAACAAGTAGCCTGGCTCCTTGATCATGTGGTATTGATGTTGCTCGATATGCAGCTGATAGTGGTGCAGAAAACACTAATGCTATTTGAAAAACAAAAAACAACTATTCAGTGTCTTTATTCCTTCTTTCTTGTATACCTATGTGTATTTTCTCATCTCTGTTCAGTTATGTCATTTCTGTTGCATTCCTTGTTGGAATGCAACAGAATGTAACATAACGTTGATGGTGAGCGATCTCTTGCCTTGTAGTCAGAAATGTTGATCTTGGGCTCAGGCTGCAAGAACTTAAGAAAATGCAGCTGTGTTGTAGTTGTTACTAGGAGCTCTCTAGCCTCTGCCACAGAGACAGAGCCCAGGGCCTAATGGGGTTTCCTGGTTCATGTGGTACGCACTCACATTTTTGCAGTTGAAATTTAGAAATCTTAAATTACTTCCTTTGTGTCAAAAGGTGAATATTTACCCTGCAGTGATACAAGCTTTCATTTCTTAGTCTCTCATGTGTACTTTCTGCTGTGCTTAAACATGTAAATGTTTAATATTGATTTAAATAGATTATCATTCTCTGTGTCAAGTGCAGAGAGAATAAAACATTTTTAAAATTTGATTAAAGGCTTTTAATTCCTTTGTAACTTTGAGATTCTAAGCACTTTACCTCTTTCAGGTCCATAATGTTTCCTTTGCTTTTGAGCTGATGCAAGATGGAGGACTGAAGAAACCAAAAGCTCGTCCTGAAGGTATGGACATGCATGTGGCTTCAAACTGCATATAAAAACATAATAGCAGGTGCATTTGAAGTTCAACTCCATTCAAAGACAGTAGCAGTAGTGCCACAAAGTAGAGCTGTAAATGCACTTCTTGATAGTTTTCTAAAGGATTCATTGTGTATGTCTGGGTTATATCTTTACCTGTGTTACTTGTCTGGAGTAGATTCACTGAGGTATGCACATCTATCTTTAGTGAATAGCCCAGGAGCTGTTTGTTCAGTGCTATGTTATAAATTCTGCTGGTATTCTTAGTAACAATCCAAGCAGGAAGCTTCTGATGATCTGTAGTTCTTACAGTTAGCACTGGCTTGGACCCTTGTGATCAGATTTCAGTGGCAGATAAATGAAAGGCTTTTGACTTTTATTTTGGTTTGGTTTGGTTTGGTTTGGTTTTTTTAAGAGAACTGGTAGCAAATCCTCTACTTGATTTACGTGAACTTTGGAGTCAGAACAGAAAAGTATAAAACCTGATTTTTTTCCTTTAAAGTCTCTGAACCTTGAATTAATTGAAGGTGAGGTCTGCATTACTACAAGCACTAGGGATAAAAAGAGGAATTAAAACTTTGTGACTGTTAAATGAGCAATTTTTATTCCTGATGTTATAAACTATGTACGTGTTAGAGACTTACACGGAACAAAAAAAAAGTGAGAAACACCCAAGAAATGTTAATTTTGACTTAATATGAGACAAAGTGGTGATAATAAATAGATTAACAAATAGTGGAGATGGTTATAGTGGGGGAAAAGGGCAAAAGTCAATATTAAATGCATATGTATCTTGTCAGTGTTGTTCTTTTAAATTTGGGGTTGAAAATTGCTCCTGAAGAATTTGGTGAATTTTTGAGAAGGTAAAAGGAGTGTTCTGAGTATTAGAGGTAAGTCAGTAGGTGTGTGAGGAAGACAGAGAAAATGGAGAAATACGAATGCACAATCAGAAAATGGCAGGTTTTTTGAGTTGAAGTGTTAAAGCAGTAGGAGACCAAGCAAGCTAGATAAGTCTGTTTTGAGAGAGAAGACTTCTCTAGTTGTTTTATCGGTTGATCTGCCAGAGGAGACTATCTTCCCATAAGCCTATCTCATATCCTAATGCTATATCATATCCTAATGCTATCATGAGTGGTAGAACACTATAGCAGAACTGTTTGCTCCCAGCAAGGTGTGTAGATTCAGTAAGCAGCAGAATATGTTTAAGTGTTTTATTGATTATAAATTTAATTATTAGTAGAAGTTGGAGAGCCAAATTAGCTCATAGAACATTCATTTTCACTTTTACCTGCTGCAGGACGTGCAGTCTCTTGTGTGTATTTCTTCCTCTTCTGTGTTTGTACCCATTCCTGGCAGCAGTAGTTCACAGCTGCGGGAGCGACCATGCTTGTGTGCTGGCTGTGTGACTGAAATTGCTTATACAACTGGCTGTTGCTCTTAGGAAGCTGCTCCTGTAGAGAGGACAGTAACATTTTGGGCTTTGCTTGTCATCGTAGTTTCATCAAATCTTCTGGATCTTGACAGTCAGTACAGTCATGTAATATATGTTTCTTGGAACAGCAATTAATTTTATCACAATTTTCATGCTCCTCTACTCTGCTCTCGTGAGACCTTGCTTGGAGCATTGTGTGCAGTTCTGGTGTCCTCAGCATAAAAAGGACATGGAACTGTTGGAACAAGTGCAGAGGAGGCCACGAGGATGATCAGGGACTGGAGCACCTCCTGT
>JAUELP010110697.1:0-15717 GCA_032357275.1 Micropsitta pusio
AAACTAACAAAGGAAGGCCACATTATGGAGGTCAAATCATGAAATATTAAAAGAATTTCATGATGCATTAGAAGATTTCCAGCTACTTCAAAAATGGAAGATCATCCTTATCCATTTTAGACCTGATTTAAAAGCAAATCATCCAAGTACTCTTGGGATTGGAAGTTCGGTATTTAGAAAATTAAAAAGTTCATGTTCATACTAGCAATGACTGACTTCTTTACAGTAAAGATGTACCACAACCTCCCATGGCATCTAAGCCATGCTGTTAACCACAGACATATGTTACATCTTATTATTTGTAGTAACAATCTGTTTGCATTCATAGTCTCTTATTCTGGATTATCAGTGGACCTCTGTCACACAATGCTTATTAGCAACAGTGGTTTTGATTTATTTAAGTCTTCTCTTTGTTAAGTTGTTTGCTCCAACTTCCTACAGTTTGCAAATACAAAAACAACCCTCAAACATTCAAAGTTATGAAGTAATTAATTCAATATGTAGAAGCAAAACTATGCTTTGTGGAATTTCACGTAACCATCATCTAACACTCCTGGTTTCACTTTTATGCTCGCAGGTCCCTGCATAGTCGAGAACATAGTTTAGAACAGGTTTTGCATTTTTACCTGCATATTTTTACCTGCATAACCTACCGCTGTTTTGTTTTGTTGGTTTTTTTTCCATAAACATGATAATTAAATAGTTGCTTGATTTTTGTGGGGTTTTCTGTTGTTGGGTTTTTTTTGTTTGGTTGGTTGGTTTGGTTTTGGGGTTGTTTTTTTTCTGTTTCAATAATCTGCAAGTGTTCATATCATCAAATAACTTTTGTTCCTTTACTGTGGAAAATGACACTGCTATGGCTTAGTCCTTTTATTTTCAAATACAGTTTATTTCGTAAGTCTATTTAAAAGACATTGACAAAACACCAGACTCCTTCAATTAGCAATATTTGTTGCCAAGCATGTGCTGCCTCTTTGGCTTCATGTTTGTTATTTGATGCCTCGGTCACACCACAGAAAGTGTTGCATCTGTTCAGTTCTGGCTGAGATTGTTCATTTCCTTCTATTCAGATGCTGACTTTTCAAGTGTTCCCATATTTTTTGCTTTGTTGCCTTTTCATTCAGAGCTCTGTTAATAACTGGAAGGCAGGCAAGGTTTCCTGAGAAGAGTTGTGCAGTGCAACAAAGTACTGTTATTTCTGAGGGTGTGAAAGTGTTCTTCACTTATTAGACTATTATGTACCTAATGCTGAGGAAATACTAGTATTAATGCTCCTATACCAGTTCTCTTATTGATACTGAAAAGTGCTGAATTATTCAGCATCCAACTCTTCTGTTTGTGTCTATCACAGTTATCAATTACCCATCAGTCTTCTTGTCAAAACAGAATGGATTAATCTGGCTGAAAACAAGACAAATAAGTGGATACTATAACAGGGGTGCAGGGTTGCCAAACTGTCAAAGGGAAATCCAGGCAGTGACATTTGCTGTCAAAAGTCAGATATCTGGCTTAAGTGAGCAAATGATTTCCCTTCACGAGCCAAGAATGCACTTAGCTTACCGTAAGTAAATTAATCTGCCTACTTTGCCTACAGATGCATTATCAACGGTGATAGTCACAGCAACTTTGCACTTACTGCTCATATGTATTTATGGCCCAATGCTTTCTCAAAGTTGATTCCTAAATATAAGTATAAACAAAATGTTGTTTGATTTTATAAATTAAAAGATAATTACTTGAATGCATTAACTTCTTAGTGTGGTTACTTGTCTTAGTTTAATCCATTGTACACATCAGTTGATAAGAGATCTTGCAAATCTTTAAATAGTAGGTTCGTGGAATACAACAAACTTCTGTTAAGCCTAACTTTTCATTTTCTACCTGAGCTTTAAACTTCAAAATCTTGTTTGGCAAATTCTTTAGGTCCATCTGTTACTCTCTAAAGAGAATATAAATGCATGTGATTTCATTTGTACTTAAGATAAAACATCAATAATACAGCATCCAAACTGGGACATAGGTTTGGTACCCATTGAGTCATGTCTTGGATTCCTAGCAGAGGCTTCTGATTTGTTGTTTTTTTTTTTGTTTTTTTTTTTTTATTATTATTATTCTTTCCCTTCTGTGTTAATACTATCAGAAATGACTTTTCTAAACTATTTTAGCTAAACATCATCATGTGTGAAGCCTTGCAGTCATGGCAGCAGACATCAAAATCTTGGTGTAAGCCAAAATTTTCTATTATATACTGCAGTAAAAGCTTTTATATTTTCTATATTTTTTCACTCATTTTGGAAACTTATCTGCTCTCCTATTTAAATTCCTGTGTAGATATCTCTAAGTATCATGCTATGGACCATAAAATGCAGGTTAAAAGATGCCAGTATTTCTCATTATGTAGAAAATAATATCACAAAATTAGATTACTCACAAAATCTTGGAGATACATTGCACTGCCTGTTAAACAGTTTGACAGACCAAAAGTATTACATTCACACATTTCTCCATCAACTATTGTGATTCCCCAGAGTCAAAATACGGTCAAAGGTACTATAAGGTTAATAAAACAACTTCTGTTCTTTCTCTTGTTAAGTCTTCATTTGTGAAAAAGAGACAGAAATTAGCAAGGGTATTTTGCAATCATTTCCCCAGTGTTCTTTATGCACTGCTGATGTCTCTGAATATTCACTAAAAATACAATGAAACCTTTTGTATGTCATATAATTTCAGTAAGGAACCAAAATTTACCTGTTGTATGTTAATCTTAATTTTTTTCATTTCTATTAAGCATGAACAGTACACAGCTGGCTCTGTTAACCACTTGATATTAAGCATCAGGATTTATTGACAGGTACTTAAGAGTCAAGAAAATATTGCACTGGATCTGCTAGTTATAAAAGTTATTCAGACTGTATAATTCAGCATTGCTAGACATCTGCTCTGTTCTTTGACTTTTAATAACTCTAAGACTGTACTGTCAGAACTGATAAAGAATATATATATTATAATATTTCTTGTTCTTATTTCAGAGATACACTCATTGTGATCTGTGAATTTTTCTGCGAAATTAGTGTCAGGTCCATGTCTGATTTAACTATCTTGATCAGTTCTAAGTGAAACACTGCAAAGAGATCTCAGACATCTTTCAGAAAGACCTTACCAGTTCCAACGAAGAAATAATATAAACCTACCCCTTACTTAATTCTTGGCAAAACCATCCAGTTCTCTAGCAAATTAAGGAATAATTTTTCCCCTGTGACTGATAAGAGCAACTATTATTATTATAAAAGATACAAAATAATTTAAACAGAAGATATTGGTTGCTTCATGTCAAAGGTTTTAAAAACTAGTGACAGAAATCAATCATTACAATGGAAGGAAAATTGCAGCAGAAACACTGCTTCTCCACTTTGGATATGTCAGAGAATAATTTTCATTTTAATATGTGTTTCTCTATCTTGATTTTAAGATCCAGTGTACTCATTTGTTTGCCTAAAATGCTATTAATTATGACTACTAGACCTATCTGAATGGCCAAAAAGTGTCTAACTTTGACTTAATGTCCACTGGATTTCCATCTAGAAGAAAATAAATGTTTTGTTACTGTCTGTCATATGAAAAAATTGGGAGAATAATAATGCTGGCATTATCAATCTATCAAAACACCAGACAAGATGACTGAACATTCTTTTCAGGTAAAATTGCACTTGTTTGCATTGCCTCTATAACTTTCTAAAACAGTTTCCTATGGCAAACATCTTTCAGTTCTCATCTCGCTGTGTTTTTCCCCAAAGAAAGGCATATACTATTTTTAATTTTAATACGTAATCATCATAATGATTGCTGCTTATGAAGATTAAGAGACCTAAGAAGACTGCCCAGATCTCAAAACCTTCAGGTAAACATGAGAGAGGTAAATGTTTCATAGAATTGAAGAATCACAGAGTGGTTGTTGGAAGGTCTCTTAAAGGTCAACCAGTTCCAACCCCCTTGCCATGGGCAGGAACACCTTCCACTAGATCAGGCTCCACAAAGCACCATCTAACATTCAATAAAGCACATCTCATTTGATGGTTTCTTCCATGGATTGTCAAAATGTAATTTTAGTTAAAGCACACTTCATACTATCCTCAAAATAACTATCTAAAATCTAGCATGCGCATTATCAAGTAGCATTTGAGATCATCAAAATTTCTATTTAGATCCTGCAAAATCGTATTTTGACAGTTTAAGTAGCATTATGCAGAAGTAAATAAGAGCATTTGTGCTGTTTATGATGAGGTTTCAGAGGAATTTTCTAAGCCTGAAAGACAAAACAAAACAGAAACCTGAGATAATTCTAAACCTACCTGCAGAACTAAAAAAGTTGGGGTGCTGATAAAGAATGCTTTTAGAATTCTTAAGAACTTTCATAATCCCATTTTTAAAAACAAAGCAAAATTCAATTGTGACAAGTTGTTTTCTCTTTCTATAGCTTTAGATTTTAGTTAAGAGTTATAGCCTCTCTAAAAAATTAATTATGTATAAACTAGCGGTATTAATGTAAAAAAAAATACAGATTTTATGCCTTTATTTTTTTTTTTTTAATTTATTACAAACATACTAGGATAGGGAAGTGTTAGGTTTACTCAGCTGCCTATAATACCTGGCCCTGTTACTATTTTTCTTCAATACAGTAGAATCTGTGTTGTTTAAAGAATCATGCCAAGCAGAGTTAGTATCAACTAACTGGTGTTTGAAAACATTTGTGGATTCAGGTTTTTTTTGGTATTTTACAGTGGTCTAATGTGTTACTTCAAGTTAATTCTATGCATTATCTGGGAAAAAAAAATCAGCAAGTTGAAGAAAACAGAAAACAAGCTATCATGAATTAGTATATTTGAATGGTGCTTTATCATAATTTAGCCAGTTCACTTTTGCCAAATCTTCAAACAGATGATTTCCTCTCCAAGTCATCCACAGGAGAGGACAAGGACAGGAACTCCCTCAATGATAATTTTGGTTTTCATCCTGAATATTTTCATCTCTCACTCTTTAAAGGTTGTATGGGAAGAAAATCCCTAGAAAGATGGTCTAAAGAACCCCTCCTCATACCTTCAGAATGTTACAAATGATAAAAATAAGACCCTGGCTAAGAAACTGATATCCATAGTTGCAGCAATAATGAGATACATGAACCAAAAATTACTTTTCAAAAATCAAACTGATCACAACCCTTTTATTGCAAGTCAAAGTATGCTTTTGGGAAATGGCGGTAAGCAAAATTTATCTGTCAATCCAGAAGAAAGTCTCCTTAAAGAAAGAAGACAAAAATTTCCTGCTGGGTATTGCAGCTTTTGGGTTCTTTTCATCAGGAGCCCACACAGATATTAATACCGTGGTTGCATTGAGTCAGAGTCACAAGTCTCTGAAACCACATCTTATTCAAACTCAATAGGAAGTTTTCTCCTACTCAGTCTTTTAACTTTAAATATTTTATTTTGAGATTATTCCTGTCCAAGAGAGGAAACAAATACCAGTCGTTCTAATTAGCAGTAACTTTCTGAGAATGAGGTGTCTGAGATAACATCATCGTTATGAGTAACTTGCTTTCAGAACACACCTACGGGTATTCAGTAGTACAAGATCTGTCTACTTTTGATAACACTGTTACACTTATAATCATGGAAACATTCCAAATTTCTCTCAAAATGTCACAAAGTGCTACTTAGAAAAAATATCATTGAAATGAACAGCAAGTTAAAAATTACAGTCATTGATCTCAGTGAAAAACACTGATAACATTAACCATCATTAATGAGTTGAGCTGACATAGAACTTCATAGTTTTTAATGAAAACATATCTTGATGGAAAATGTTGTTTAAGTGAAAGTTAAGTCCTTCACAGGACTTTTTTTTTTTTCTCCCACTGAAATTTCTTACTTTTAATGTGAAGAACAGAACTAAAATATCCCATTGCAGTCCATTATTTTAATTAAATCCAACTGTCATCTCACGTCAGTTCAGCAATAATGTAAGCTTATTTGAGCTGCTCCTACACCTTAGATGAACTGTGGATTGAATGCCTCATATCTCTTATTTCTTGTGGAGAAGATTTTTATGCTGAACATGAATCTTTGGTTTAGTGAACAGGATCTTGAAGTGCAACATTGCTAAAATGAGCCAAATGAAACATTTCCATTTAAGTCAAAATGGAACAGGAGCCATGTGAAGATCAGCTCAGAGATGCTCTATGCTGAACTGTGCTTGAAAAGGCTTCAAAATCTTCTGGTTTGGAAAAACAACAGTTTTATTTCTCAGTGTTGATAAAAATTGTCAACAGATTATCACAGACCAGAAAGACTAAGCTCTGTAGTATTTTCATATGTGAGAACAGAAATACAGTTCATTTCTAAGCACCCCTGATTTTGATAAATCTACTATTTAAAAACTGCGATTCTGACTGGGCCTTCCTATTTATTCTTGTTCAAAATCAATCCAAAATCTTATTCCTGGAAAGCATGATAATTTAGTGAAAATAAAAAAAAAAAAAAAAACAACAAAAAAAAAAAACAACAAAAAGTCCATACAAACATTACAGACTTCTATGGTTCTTTTGGATCCATATGGTTGATGCTAGGTATTATATATTATGGTACTCATAGCTGAGAAAAGTTTTAAATATATTACTGAAATCTAACAGTGTCATATTTTCTCACCATTTTCACCACATAGTTATTCTTAAGAAGCAGGCACTTAAATAAATACATAAAACCTCAAAATCTTTTACCATATGTGAACTGAACTTTTTTCTAGCTCTTAGGCTGATAAAAAGCAGTTACATTGAATATAGTTATATTACATTTTTAACTATTTATATATTACATTTTTAAAGTATAATACAAATAGGTGAATATTTTATCTATCTACCTAGCATTGATCAATTTTTTCTCATCTTTAATTTGTCCTCATCACAAAGAGGCTAGCAGACAAGAGCTAAACCCATTTTTCTTTATCCAAAAGACAGGGAAGGTTTATGCTGAAGTCAAGAGTCATGATGATAGATTACATAGTTATATGTGAACTAAATTTCAAGTATATAGCATAAGTATCAACAAAAACACAGTTATGTCATACTGGATCTTAGCAAGAAATGTAAAACCTACTGGAGAACATCAACAAAGTCAGCAACCCTCATCTATCTGCTGCTGTGGCAATGCCAGTATTAGTGACTACGTGAAACAGTTTTAAATGGCTTAGAATGTGGATGATAAGCAAAACTATTCTTTAGGAGTAGAAAGATAAATTAACAATATTATATGTATGAATATATAAAATAATTTGCATAAACTGCAAATACTTTGAAGTTTTTGGTTGGAACAGAGAACAGATAGCAAGGGGTATAGAGGGGTGACTGGGCTACCCACCCACAAGAAGACAGGCATGATGCAAAGCTCTGCTCTACATGGACATATTTTAGAAGACACAGGAAGGAGAAATTTCTTTTACAAAAAATTTTCAGAGAAACATTTTTAACAAGGAAAATCTAGAATGAAGGCACACAAACCCAAATGTATGATGCTGACATCCCTTTCCACAAAATACTTCTTCCATTCATAACTACTTAGAGAATGGCACAAGGCTAGTTTTTATCTCACCAGTTTGTCTTCCGTACCACTATCTATTAAAATGCACAGTTCTGAAGAAAAAAAGCTTTATCTCCTTTCAGGACCTAACTTGCTTATGAGAACCATTGTGTGTCAGTTACCTTCAGGCTAGTTTTGTGTTGTGTGAAAACATATTTTATACCAGCTATGAATTTACCATCTTTCCATTTCCCTTGTGTTGTTTCCTAATAGTGAAAATAGAAGCTCTGAGTATAACCTTTATACATTAGTTACATATACATTTCAAGTCTGATGAAATACTGTTTCAGGTACAATATGAACTTTCTAACTTCACTCTTTTTGAGCTTTCTGTATTCTGCCACATCCGTTATGAGAGGGGTATCCACCACGGGAAATAACATTTGAAATGAGACAGTTTCTCTAATGATATTTCTATATTATTCTCTAGCCAATTTTTTTTTTACATATCCTAATTTCTTTTTGACAGCAACCTCACTTTTAACAGAAATTTCCATTCTTCTTCTGAATTAATATTGCTACTACAGTGAGAACTGAGGACAGTATATGAATGCTTCACATTTTTTCCCTCCTTTACCTTGTGATTCATCTGACACTGTATCTACTATTCAGTTAACGTGGTCATAATTTGTCTTGGACTTGACTAACCCCAAGGAAGAAAAAAAAAGAAAAGTATAAAAGACTAGATCCTCATAAACAAAACAAAACCAAAGCCAACTTCATCAACATCAATTTTAAACCTTGCCATACAATAGCTGAATAACGAGTTTATTTGAAAGTGTAAGCATAACCATTTTGTGATCAAATGATCTTCTATATTTGGAGATCCACAGCATAAGAAACAACTGTTAATACCTGATTGAGGTGTAAACTGTAATGCTGTATTACTTTTGTGATGACTTCAGTAGTACATAACTCAGACAGAAGCACAGTAGAACTAATCCTGCTCTTACAAGTAGCATCACTGGAAATGGGCCAGGCTCACCATCAGTGTAAGCCACCATGTGGAATCATTAGAATAGCTGACCAAATTTCAAGGTACAACTTAAACAACCATCGCTTTGGATTATGTCTTTCCCAGGTCCCCTTCCCAACAAATAGCATGCTCTACTTAATGTGACATTAAAGCCTGAAACCTCATTCTATTGAAATTAAAAACAAGACCTGCTTCTTTGTTCCTAAAAGCAGTACATATCAATAAGTATATTTTTAAGAGCAACAGGATCTAGCACCAAGACCACTTAATCAACTGGGTACTGGCACCGGATATCTTTAAAAACTTAATTAAAAAATAATTAAGAAGCACAGAGCTGGATATTTCCTGCCATTATTTCATGAAATATAAGTCAAGTTATAATCTTCTTCAGTGGACTAGAATGAACAATAACACAGAGTCTGATTCATCTCAGCTGTTGCTCTTTAAAAATTATGAAATGTAACTGTCAAAAGAAAAGATTGCAAGTTTTATTTGTGAACACATAGTTCTTTTCATACAGAAATAATTTGCTGAAAGTCTACTCTAATACATTATGTGCACCAGTTTTAACTAATTAAATAACACAGAATTGAAATAAACATCTAATTTCAGAAAAGGTAAGAGACATGCTTCCTCACTGCTACTACAAACGTAATTGTGTTTAATTATGATTTAACTTATAGCCCATTTCAACACATAAAATTATTCGCTATTTAAAAAATAGCAATTGAAGAAAACAAATATTCTATTTTCAGTTCTCTGAGATTCTCATACTCTGACTCTTGTGTTATTAACGCTAACTGTATGCCCATGAGTTCTCAGGTCCATTTAATAACTAGAATTAACAAAATAAACATAAACACTAACTGCCTGAATAAATTCAAGATACTGAATGTGATGTTCCGTGCAAACTAAATGGGAATGTATTTGCAATTTAAAATATAATTCATCATAATGAAAATGTAAAGTAGTAGTTCTGCTTTATTCGGTATGGCAGGTTAGGGATCCCTGTGAAGCTACATTGAAGCAAAGAGTAGATTAATAATTTAATTTGGTTCAGAACTGTGCAAGTGGGGCACTATGAGCTTTTATTCTGTAACCAGCTGCTGACCCTAATATGAATCAACCAATTAGACATCTCTATTTAATTGCTGGGTGACCCATCTAAAACTCACTAGGAATTTTCATTATAAACAAAACTCAGCAGCCTAAAAGAATCCCAGTTATCCCCCTGGTGGAGACAGTTGGTTTGATAGAGGCACACAAAGGAGCTCAGCAAACGAAAAGATTGCAAGATCATTTTAGTCTGTGTTCTGTGAAAGAACATCTTAATATAATGAGCCTTTTTTCGATATCCCTTGGCGAAGCATCAGCCCTCTCAGATAACCCCACACAAAGCAAATACCATTCGTCTGAAGTTACATTTGCTCCTTGTTATCACAACTTATGCCACTTAATCCATTATTCAACGAATTCACTTTCTTGTTTATTAGATGCAAGGTAGCCGCTCATCCCTAAAGGCCGTGTATGCAAAAGACTGCTTGTAATCCTGTCACTTCAAACCTCTCCAGGCTTTCACATTGCTTCAGGAATTAGGAAGAAAGAAGCAAACAATTTAGATTTATTCATGCTGATATTAAATCTGTATATGATAAAGGAAATGAGAGAAATATTACATAGCTAACTTAAAAATTATTGATACAGATGAAAAGAATATGTTATTCCCTGTATTTGTGAGAGCTAGTACATTCACTTGTAGTATAAAAGAGCCCTTAGACTGTATCTTATGTCTTTAAAATATCTGATTAAAAAATAAAAAAGTATTTGTCTCTTACTTTCATTCCTCCTACTGAAAGGTACCTCAGTGTACCTCAGTGTCTCTCCTCAAGTGCATTTGATATATTCAGTCTACCTTCACTACCAGAATTATCTGCTCAAGTGCTGAATGCTTGTAGTGAACATATTAAAATCAGTGATCAAATGCCACTGATAGTAAATTCCAGAATTTAAATATCCTTTGTCATATAACGGGCTTTAAGGTACATTATAGCTGATTTTGTAAACCCCTTGAATGTGTGTTCTCAAATGTTTTTAAATGTGAATTTTACTAATGATGTATTTAATAGATTTAAGAGCACAAAATAAGAGCTTCAACTGCTTTCACACTGCAGTAACAGTCAAGGAGATGTTTCAATTTTATTCTGTAAAACTGTGCTTTTAGAATCATTAAAATGCAAATGAATTACTGAATTAAACAGATTTTCAGTACACTCTTAGCACAATTAATATTGTATAAAATTATCTGCATAATTATACACACTAACATTTATATAAGGCATTGTAAGAAGCCACAAATCAGAAATTGTATGTAAAACTGGTAAGCACTGGAGGGCAGGCAACAGTAGAAGTATTGTTAGGGTTCTAAGTGACTGCAAATAGACTTGTATATTTCATATTGCAGTTATTAAAATGTGCAAAAAATAGATTATTTTTCTTAGTGTTAGTACATCAGTCTGATATTGCACAATAATACACTACTCACAAAAGTTCCTAGCATTTAATTTCTGGGCAATAATTCTAATTTTAAAGTTATAACTAGGGACTTGGCATTACAGAAATAGTAAAAGCAACAATGACAAGAAAAACTACAATAAAAACCCCATTGCAGGTGTACATCTCAAATAATGATTGAATGGCTTGAAATAAACCAGCATTTTAAATCTAGCAATTTCTGCCTAAAATTACTACAATAAAAATTGCTTTTTAAAACATACTTTTCAAAGTATGTTTTATACGGATTGTCACTTCAAAAGTATACTTACGTATCTTAGTAGTCCCACTCTTATTACAGAATAAATGCACTATGACTGTCACAATTCAGGAACTGATTCACCTGAATAATTAACCTCTTACTTGAGCAGTACGCAAGTACAATATCTATGCCTTTCATTCAATTTACATAAGGCAAGTATAAAAATTCTCTTAATAAAATGTAACACAAAACCCAACTTTTTTCTCCACATTACTTAATAGTGTCAGTGGCTGGACTGTGTAGGAATATGTACGCACCCTTACCTGGCATTCTAAAATAATTCTGAAAAATTAGTACTGAGCAGTAATGATTAGAAACTTTTCTGTTAATATACGTAGAGTCCTAACTTTATCCTTTATTTTGCAATGTTTGCATTTTTGCACGTGGGAGATTTTAAAAGTCACCCAGTGATTTTTTTAGTGCAACCGTATGCTAGATAAAGATATTTAAGCTGTCAGTATAAACTACTTCTGTTTTCATTTTGCATTTAATTTCAATGCCAGACTCAAGGCATAAATTTTTCATCACCTGCAATGCTATGAATAAAAGATTAAAAAAAGAACTGAGAAGAAATTCTAACACATGCGGTGCATGCAGCACATTGTGCAGACACACTGTGCATAACTAGATGTTTAATTTCCATCACTTTCTCCTACGTCAGGAACACTATTATTTGGGTTCATACATCATGCAGCTAATTTCCAACATTGCAGCTCTGTGGAATTCAAATTTATCTAGCTATGGACAATAATCCATTCAACACTCTTGAAATCTGAAGTCGATACACATATTGGTAAATTCACATAGTACTTTCTTAACACTAAATAGAATATGTCTCTTGCCATCTAGTGTTGGTAAGTTAAGGAATATTAAAATATTTCAACAGCACATATTCTTGCCTTACTTGAGCTAGCAAATGAAATACTCTTTTCCCAAGTTCAAAGAAGTAAGAATTACTAAAAATTTCCAAGCTAACTTCATTTTCTCATTAAGGCTCACTTCATATTTTAAGCCGAAGGATGTGATCAGTCCCAAGAGGTGATGTTATGGGCTCACTCTGACAGAATATTTTATTTAGCACTTTAGTGCTTTAAGTAGCACTATGCATCTTCAGTTTTACTTTATTAACACTCAGAGGGCCCTGAATGAAATTCTGTTTCTCTCTCCAACAGCTTCTGCTAGATAAAGAAACATGCTACGGAATACACCTGTTTTAGTATTAATTGTAGCCTTTTATTAATCTGAAAATATCTGAGATTCATAGTTTGACTTTTGCCAAGCAGCAGACTTTCAGGTACACTGTATATTTAGAGCAGTCAAAAGTAAAACTATTTTTAACCATTCTACCATCTCTGAAAATATACATCTGTATACACTAATCTCCAAACACTGAAAATTCTGAAAATTTAAGAAGAAATTAAAAAAAGAAGACACCATGGAATACTTAATTTCAATAAAATAATTGGATGAAATACTCTGAAAAATTACTTAAACAACAGTTTGTACTGCTTTAGCATTTGCAAGCACTGAAATATCTGTACAAAGGCAATATGGTACTATTCTGGTCCTTGACATTTTCAGACCAAAAATGAGCACTTTCAATTGGAAAGCTACACTTAATGAATGATAGCTGGATTAATGTGGTTTTCCCCCCTGTCAGGATTGGTAGGGGGCAAATACAGCATTTTCCTAGCTGCTTCTTTGACTTGTAGCAAAGTTGGTGCAAGTCACTGTTACTGAAGGACTTGTAGAAGGACTGTGTCCAGTAAGCTGCCATAAAGCATTCCTAATGCTGTTAACTAAGACTTCAAGCAGAAGGGGAAAAAAAAAAAGAAAAAAGGCAGAATAGGAATATTGAACTCTTATCACATCCATTGAAAAGTCGTACATTTGTAATAGACTGTGACATACTGTTTCTGATGGAGCTGTGTGGCACCTGCCCTCATGACACTCATGGAAACTCATTCTGTACTTTCTATAAACAAATTAAATTGCTTTCAGTGTTTCAAGCTGGCAAGGCACAAAAGCAAAATTATGTATTTATTTTTAATGGAGAAAAACCAATGGCAGCAATGTAGTTATTGGCAGTTCTCAGTTTCTAGCATCAGCTCTGTAAGGTGCTAAGTACTTTAACCCTGATGTAGCAGAGACCTTTGCTTCACTTCCTTAGCTTTACTTCACACCGGATGAGAGGCCATCGCCTCTGAGTATCTGCGCTTTCTTTCAATCTGCAGTGACCTTATCATACAAGTCTGCTGGTGATGGCCAAATGTGAAAATGTGGTCACTAAGAAAGCCATCTGACATTTGAATTTGGAGAGTTCCATACATCTTGTGCTTTTCGTTCTAATTTGTGAAGATGATAAGATACACAGTTATGTTGCAAACCTATTTTATAACTCTGTTGAAATGTACGAGTAACTTGGGCATGATAACTGTGAGCCTGTATATATATATATATATAAACAGAAATACAAAAGTGCAAAAACAGATGTGTTGCACTTTAAACATTCATAAGAGAGCAGGATTCAAAGAACTAAAGTAACGGCGGAAACAAGTATGAGGAAATACAATAATCTATCCTGTAAAGAGTATCTAAAATCTTCTTTACACCACTGTTTTAAATTAACAGTGGTTTGAAAATTAATTGGCAGTTAGAAGGTAACATATTTTTTTCCATGCCACATCCTTACAGAAACAACTTTGATGTGTACTTTTGGACTGTAGTTTCTTTCCTAAATTCACAGAAAAGATTAGAATTCAGAAATGGGTGGAGGAAAAGGAAGGCATTATAAAACATTTATGAAGAGGGATCTGAGCAGTCAGAGAAAACAGACCATTAGACTTAAGGCAATTTCTGTTTCTAATAATTTTTCCATCACCCAGACATTTTTTTTTACCTCAAAATAAGACAGTGTGGTTTGACTTTTATAGCTGTACCTATGGATGGAGTCACCACAGGCAGTCCTGTGTATGATGTGACCACCCTCAGACTGAACGTGTAGCCAACTGAATACACACAAACCACATGCTCCTTCCCCAGATTTACCTATCAACACCATGCTCAGAGTCTGAAAACCATTCAGTTTAAAATGAAAGGTAATGAGTTTATGTAACAGGATTCTCATCAGTTAACTCACAACAAGTTAGTTCAGAGTGGTTTACGTGTAACTACTATCCTTTTCCTCTGAGTAGTTAATTATTATATCATGTAATTAATTTAAACAAGGAAGGAAGATGATTACTTGTTAGCCTCTTCCAATTTAATTTACATAAAAGCTAAATATATTACATTGGCAAAAACTTACTCGGCCAGACATATTATTTAGCTTGCCACAATCTCAAGATACTCTGCATACCTTATACCTTTCATTGAAATCACAACTCTACAGCTCCCACTAAAGCTACTTTATAAGGTACAATTTGTTGTAACACCTGAACAGTTTGTTCAATAACCTCTTTATTCTAACACAAAATTTACGTTGTTTTCTAAGTGTTTGATAGGTAGGGTATTTGTATAGACATTTTTAGTAACTTAACTTTACCTGATGCAATTTTCAGGCTCACTTTTGCAGTCTGTAATTACATCTGAAACATGCCCAAAGTAGTTGGCCCATCAGTGGAGTTCTCAACAAGCCATCCTTCAAAGGAGAACAGTGTGCAGCCAATCCTAACAGCAAGCTTAGAAAAAATCAGCAACATGATTCATGTAATACCTATAAATTAAAAGGATTAACAGCTAGGATTAATATTTTCATTGTGCTACCACCGGCCAAATGATTTTACCTCAGCAATGATATGCTGTTCTTGATGAGAATGATCATACTGCTTTCTTTCTTAAGCTGCTCGGTGTTCAAACAATTGTAATTTGGAATTAGATAAACCTTCTTACCATTTTTATGGCCCACTTCATAGTTTATGAGCTAAGGTGTAATTCTTGTTCTACACATAATTTGCTTACTGTTGCTGTGGTAAGCAAAAGACAGATTTTTCATTGAGTCCTATCACACTTTTACATTTCATTCTATAGACTTAAGCATTAACTATTTAACATCTGACAGCTCCCATTAAATTGGCACACTTAGTTTCAAGAATTGACATGACTGAGATCAACTGGAGGCAATCTACCTTTGGAGCTGGTTAAAGCCTCAAGACAGAGCTTCAAGTTTGTTCTTACAGTCCCTCCGCAGTCATTAGACTGAAACAACGTGTAACACAGATACACTTCACCAGGTCAAGGAACCTTCCATCTGTGTTACTTCACCTGATGAAATTACTAATTGGCTGTATTCCTTTTAGTCTCAA